>JAHRHZ010000093.1:1113715-1172056 GCA_024137785.1 Ginglymostoma cirratum | reverse complement strand
TGACGTCAGCTTTCCTGCTCCTCTGATGCTGCTTGGCCTGCTGTGTTCATCCAGCTCTACACCTTGGTATCTCAAAATCCCCAGCATCGGCAGTTCCTACTATCTCTGAATCCATTGTAACTAACCTTGTTAGATTTGCCTTTGAAAAACAAGGTGCTGTCACTGAACATGAGAAAGTATTTTTGTGGCTTGCCTCCACACAGATAACATACTTCCCTATCATATTATTAATAATATTTGTTTCTGTTAATGTGATCTCGGAAATCAGAAAGCTTCAAAGGAACATTATTTCTGCCATGCAATAACGCAGATTCTTTCTGAAAGAACTTCTCAGAGGCTGGCATCCCACTACCAATCACCCTTTATTTACAAATGCATAGCCTTTGACAATAGCACTGCCTCTCACTGAGCCAGCATTCTGGGTTCAGTAGCCCTGACATTCATCCTTTTATGTCAGCCAGAGCTCCTGATTGGTCCATATTAACCGTCCCAATCGGGGAACTCATATTCTGTGAGGTCCAGCTGGCTGACCTCATCACAATCACTACACTTTCATCCTGAACTGAATGAGATGTAAATGGCCTGGACTGCTCTTGTTCTGCCTATCATTGTCTTCGGAGACAATGGTCATTCCTTTGCAACCGCAATGAAGGAATGCTGAGGAGCAGGAGTATCTCCAAGCAGTGCCTTTCCATTGATATTGAGAAAAGGACAATGCCTGAATATTAGCTTTCTGTGCAAAGTATCTTTTTTTTAGCCGAAGGTGATAAATGTTACAATTTTTTTTTCTCTCTGTACATTTTGCTCCAGTCAAGAAAACACTGACCTGGAAAATTAAAGTTTACAATCCCCTACAAATGACTTCACAGGTTTTACAAATTACCTGAAGTTTTACATTTAGTGTGCTTTTCCATTGGAGCATAGGACTTCAGAGCAACAGTGAACCATTTATTCCCTCAAGCCTGCTCTACCATTGAATAAGATCATGGCTGATCTGATGGGGTTGGGGGGGTGTTGATGTGGGGGGTTCTTGATTCCACCTTCCCCCAACAAACCTAAAACTCCAGTGTCCAACAAAAATTTGACTGTCTTCAATAAATTCAGTGACCTACCTCCAGTGCTTACAGGGGAAGACAATTCCATGTGGACATAGACTGATGACCCTATGAGGGAAAAGAATTCTCCTCATTTCCATCTTAAAAAGCAGACTTCTTTTTCTCAAACAGTATTCCTGAGTCTCTCCCATAAGATGGAGCATCCTCTCAGTATCCCAATCTCAACGTCCACACCCTCTCTGGATGTGTCAAGAAGATCACCTCTCATCCTTCTAAACTCCAAAGGTTAATACAGACACACCTTTCTCCATAGGGTGAGCCCTGTATTTCAGGAATGAGTTGAGTGAACTTTGTCTGGAATACCTTTAACGTGATTATATTGGTTTTCAATTAAGGAGACCCAAAATTATACACAGCAGTGGTCTCACGACTGCAGTAAAATCACTGAGAGACTGTATTATTGTAATAGTCATGGAGAGAATACTTGAGCATTAACCACAAAGACAGACCTAGAATTTTGCAGAGCCTTATTGGGCCTTGAGACCTTTGAAAAAGGTGAGCAGGACCCCAAGTGCTAAGGACTGCCTCCTTTTCTGCCAGATGCATTTTTTTGATGGTAGAGGGAAAGGTATAAGGTTAAAAATCACACAGGTGGGAAACTCAGTAGGGTTTCACTATGGTTTACGGGGGTCATGATTTGATGGAGGTGTCAATGTTCTTGATGGGAAGATAAGGTCTGTTTAACTGTCCTGAAGCTATTTAAATCCTCAGCTCTTTATAAAATGATAAAACAGCTGTCAATTGAGTAAACAAAACAAATACATGTGACCGGAGGGCATTGTTTGACAGGCCATCTTGCACAGCTTAAAAGAAAAATTAATACCTGTTCGTACTGCAGTAGACTTGATATTTCCCTAGGGCTGCTGTCACAGATGAGCCCTTTATAGACACTTGACTAAAATTCAAGTGCTTTGAAGACACTTATCTCAACTGTGGACTGAGTTCACATTTTGATTGGCAGTTTTAAGAGGCTATTAAATGATTACCTGTCCCTGAATAAAAGTTTTTGAATAAGAAATGCAAAATATGAGAGGGTTTAAAATCTTTTGATACGTTTCAAGAGTCTTTTTTTTCTCTCTGTAACAAATGTGCATGAGTGAGAGCTCTCTCAGAATGTTAGAAAGTTTATTTTTCTTCATTTCTACATCTCTCCTGATTCTGCACAGAGTGTATACTGGATAAGTGCCAATGGAGGTGACATGGGCATGTGAGCTGGCAATAAGGTAACAGTGGTAATGTGGTGCTGCTGTCACTGTAACAGTAATCCAGAAATTCTGACTCATGTTCTGGGACTCGGGTATCTGCAAACGTCTCCCTTTCAGGTACATATCTGGTTTCCCTGCTGATAGATTTTTTAAAATTGTGTCTGATTCAAGACACTTAGTAGATAAAATTTCAGATTAAACTAACTGCCTGTATAAAAAGAACTCTCCTTATTTTGCCAAAGAAGGGAATTCTTTCTTGAATGACTTCAACATTCTGTCTCAACCACCTTTCTTGGCATCCAATTCCAGATTCTATGTAAAGAAAACCATTTTCATGTTTGCTGTACAATAGTCCTTGATACTGCCCTCTGTTCTATTTATAAATCTCTCCAAAGCATCACTGTATTGTTTCCGTTCTGTATCCTATTTTGTGCCTCGTACATTATCTTGCATAATTTTCCTTTGCCCCTCATGATCTTGACAAAAGCCAAAGCAATTTTAGGCCTTATCCAGTTAGTAGGACTTGGAGTTGACTTCTTTAGCTTCCCTCAGTGTTTTAAAGATTTCTCATTATAATTCAAACTCTTCAGTAATATTTATAAGCTAAACTCTCAAAGACTATCTTAATAATAAAAGACTTCCATTCCTGCTGTCCATTATTTCAGTTCAGTCATTGACTTTTTTGAACCCAGGCTAAGTCTGCACTGTTTTCGTGGAATCATTAACTTGAAATAAAGGAACCAATGACTACCCTTAAAAAAATTAGACAGAAATTTAGTACCAGTAAATATTGCAGAGTGGGAATTCAACAGCAGAATAATTTGAATTACTTTTGTGGCTTTATGTCTGACTCCACGTTAGTGCGTTGTGAACGAATGGGATATCAAAAACATGCTAGCTCCAGCAAATTCCTGAAAAGAATTTCTGACATTTTCTCACATTAACCAGAACTATAAAACAATTGATCAACGTTTATCGATCCTAACTAGTGGTCATCTCAAACAACACAATTCCACTCATGTAAGCTTCTAAAGGAAAGTCAACATATCTTTAAAAAGGAATCATTTACAGGGCAACGTGGACAAAACTTCACTATGTTACTAATTGGATAACCCTTTTAAAGGAATAACACAAGCATGGGTCAAATTTCCTTTTCCTTTTCTATATGGACAGCTGATATCACAGTGTTTCAAAACAGGTGAAGCACAAAAAGATGATCCTTTAACAGAATTGTTATCAAGAACAAAACTCAACCGATGGTTTGTCTGCAAAATTTAAACTGGGTTTTCCAGCTCATGTATGGAAATGACTATGGAATGTCAGGAGAACGGCTGTCAATGTATTTCCCCTTGAAAGTGCCAGCACAGATACAGTAGGCAAAATGGCCTTCTCTTACACTGCAATGAAGTCAGAAGTCACAAGCTTTTGGAGGAGCAGCGTTCCAAAAGATTGTGATTTCAAATTAACCTGTTGGACTATAACCTAGCGTTATGTGACATCTGACTTTGTCCACTCCAGTCCAACACCAGCATCTCCACATCATATGCTATAATGATTCTAGGAGCAGATCGATTTTGAGATCTGTGAGGAGAAATCATAAAGATTTAGTCAAGAGATCTGTATATTCAGCATGAACCAGGTTCCACAAGGAAACGCAGCTATCGCTCACAATTTGTTTCAGAAGACAAATAGTTATAGAGTGAAGGACTTCATTCTATGTCATGAGTGGCTAATCAGGATTTGTTCCCATTCTTACTGCCAGCAATAGGAGTGTCAGATGAATTAGTAGAAATCATAGTTTGAAAATATACAGACTGAATCGTTGGCCTCTATGTCAGGGGAGCTGGCGTGGGGAATATGTCCATAGATCATAGAATCCCTACAGTGTGGAAACAGTCCCTTCGGCCCAACAAGCCCACACAAACCCTCAGAGCATCCCACGCAGACCCATCACCCCATACACCACCTATACATCCCTCAACACTACAGGCAATTTAGCATGGCCAATCCACCTAACCTGCACATTTTTGGACTGTGGGAGGAAACTGGAGCACCTGGAGAAAACCCATGTAGACACGGGGAGAATGCGTAAACTCCACACAGACAGTCGCCCGAGGGTAGAATCGAACCTGGGTCCCTGGCGCTGTGAGACAGCAGTGCTAACCACTGTGGTTAGAGAATAACATATTTCATTCAGTTCTGTTTACTACCCCTGAGAGATGATATAATAACCTTGGAAGTGGGTGTAGTATAGAATCGATAAAAGTACACCGGAACTAAATGATTGAATTGTTTGGACAGGTTGCACACACTATGCTTGTATTCCCTGCAGTAAAGCTGATTAAAGATATTCCAATTGTGTTGTTTAAGGTTATTAAATGATTTGATAAGCTAGATAAAGAGTCACAAACAGGGTTATTGTTGGGAAGCACTTTTAACCCAAAAGGCAGTGGAAACCTAGTATTCTTACCTTCAAAAAGTGCTTGAAGTTTGGACAATTGATCATTTCAAGACTGAGGACTGTGGCAGGTCAGTCGGCCCCCATATGGGTCAGGCATGATCTAATTATTACTCTGAAAGTAAAAAATCATAATTAACTTGTTCTGGGATGTATACCATACCCCGAGAGCAGGTGGGACTTGAACCTGTGCCTCCTGGCCCAGAGGTAGGGACATGACTACTGCATCACAAGAGCCCACCCACTCAATCAGAGGCCTTGTGTTTTGCTAGTTCAGTTCAGTTTTGGCGAGTTCTGTTGCTTGTTTACAAATGAAACATGAAGGAATGCAGTGTCAATGAACTGTGGTGGGGTTTCCTTCAAAGGTTTATTAACTTGTGAGCATAAGCAATCCCTAGTTTGTATGCAATTAATTTGTGGAAATAATTAAACAGTACAAGCTCTGTTGAGGGAAATTCAATATCTTGGTTGCATTTGGATTAGCTGTCTTGAACAAGCCTAGTTTTATCTTCTAAAGGCTTTATGTCTTGGATTAGTGCTCTCTGAACTCTACAACAAACTGCTTTGATAATACTGCGCCTGAATCAGCGGACAGATATGCAAACTGTGCTCTTTGTAATAAATTGCACTGGTGAAAGTTAACTGTTTTAATTGTTAATTGTGCCTTCAAGAAACATCAGATGAATGTTGTTGAAGCTTCATTACCCGTGAACTGGTAAATTTTGTGAGGTCTGACATTAATTTTCTGAGGTGTGGTTGAGAGGGCTTTCAAGGAGACCAGACTATAGGCAGTTATAGTTCTCAATTGCATATGTAAATTTGTAATCCTATGCTGAATTACATGAATTTTGCTTAACCCAAAACGTGTTTCAAAAAACTGAACACAGCTCATGGCTTCACCAACCCAATTAAGCTTCCGTTCTGCCTTCAATTAGTCCATGCATTTTAGACTGCTGTACAAAGACTGCTGCATGACAGCTGGATAATGCCCACTGCGTGCACATTATTTCGATGCTACTAGAAACTTCACTGTATCTATTTCTTTCTCCTTGCAACAGCCATCCAGCTGATGTCAAGATTCTTATTGTCACATAGGTACCAGCTCCAAATTATTGAACCTGGAGTCAAATCACTATGCGTCAAGCTGATGCTTCCTATCGAAGGGAGGTGGATGAAGGGGTTATCTTTGCAAGTGTGCAGCATCACTTGCCCAAGTGTGCACAGTTAACTATCTATTGATCTCAGCATTTCCTCAGGCGGGCTGGAGGATTGAGGCCATATGAAAGCTTCACCTCTATTCCTGACCTAAATGCCATGTGAAGATATTGCTGGCCTAAAGATGGTTCAGCTCTTTTTCCCTTTCATGGGATATGGGTGTCACTAGCTAGGTCTGCATTTTATTGCCCATCCCTAAGTTAAGTCAACCATGTCGCTGTGAATCTGGATATACATCTACCAGACCGGCTGAAGACAGCAGCTTTCCTTCCTGAAAGAATATTCGTTTTTTATGACAATTGACACCATGAGGCTAACTTTGTTTTTCAAATTCCAGATATTTCCTCTTGAATTCAAATTCTACCTGCTCCCATGGTAGGATTTAAACCCAAGTCCCCAGAACATTGCCTGAGTTTCTGGGTTACAAGTCCAGTGACAATACCGCTGTGTGACTGCCTTCTCAAGGGTCAGAGGCAACCTACTCCAGTGAAGTGGAGGGAGTGAAGACAAGGCTCCTCTGAAATGCTTTCTGTATACAGAATGTCTGAGGTGTCCCTAGCCTTTCACAATTTTCCCTTCCAAAACTCCATCCTGCATCCTGTTTGGAACTCCCAATGAATCACATCTCTTTTCCTCCACATATCAGCATTCCGAACGGAATTTCGGATCCTTTTCTGTTTGCAAAGTAAGACCAGAAACCAACAGCGTAACAATTGCTTAAAAGAAAACATTTTTGTGCATTTTTGAGTGGAGAAAAAAACGATAAGTCTTAGGGGTCTAAGATGCAAAATAAAACTGACCAAAACAACCTTAAAATCATTAAAGGCCTGAGACGTTTTGACAGGGTAGACGTTTCCTCTTGTGGGAGAATCAATCAGGCTCATTAGCTGAGGTAAGGCAAAATTCTTTCTATCAGAGGGTCATGAGTCTTTGATGGTCTTTTTTTTCTGGAAAGGTGGTCAAAGCAGATTCCTTGAATATTTTTGAGGCATTGGTTATATATCTGGTGTTATTAGATATATTTGGGTTAAGCAAGGGATGGTGAAAGGAGATCAGGAGTCAGCCAGAATGTGGATTTCAGGTTACAGTCAGATCAGCCACGATCTTATTAAATGGCAGAGAAGGCTCAGCAGGCTGAATCGCCTTTACTTGCTCCTGATTTGTTGGTTCGGATTGCTTTCGCTCTTTAAGAGGCCACTGCATTACAATAGATGCCAAACAGCTGTGGCTGCCTGGTTCTATTCACTGTGGCTGGAACCTTGCTGAAGGCATGCAGTTCGCTACACATCCACAAAGTCTTAAGCTGTAGGGCAAACCCATGCATGTCTAGAGTGCAGCTTTATATGTGAAATGAGTAGGTCGAGCCATCCAAGGTTGGACACCTGGATTTGCAATCCTGGCTCATAGATGTGGCAGTGCCACAGGGCTTCAGATCATCTGCCCTAATTGTGCGTGACTCGTCATGCTATCTTGTTGCAATGGGATTTTGACAAACTGTACAGTAAACATCTTTGAATATTTCAGTCTGGAACCTCTGACCATTTCCAATATTATTACCATTAATAGAGTTAGAAGTCACACGACATCAGGTTATAGACCAACAGGTTTATTTGAAATCACGAGCCTTTGCAGCGCTGCTCCTTGGACCCTTCGGTCCAACTCATTCATGCCGTCCAGATGTTCTAAATTAATCTAGTCCAATTGCCAGCATTTAGCCCATACCCCTCTAAACCCTTCCTATTTATATAGCCATTCAGATGCCTTTTAAATGTTGTAACTGTGCCAGCCTCCACCACTTCCTTTGGCAGTTCATTCCATACCCACGCTAACCTCTCACTTTAAGTCTATGCCCGCTGGTTTTGGGCTCCCCTACTCTGGGAAAAAGACCTTAACTATCCATGCCCCTCATGATTTTATAAACCTCTATAAGGTCACCCGTCACCTTGGATGCTTCATGGAAATGGCCTTCTGTACAGTCAAATTATGCAGGACTTTTTTTTTCTTTTTTTTCCAGTTTAATTCATCAGTCTTTAGTTTAAGCACTTTGTATCCCGTAATCCTAGTTGCAAATGTTGCCTATTTATAGTATTGACTGCTGCTTGTTAGTTTACCCACATCAGGCTAAATTCTAGCATCACCCACATAGACAGCACTCTGGCAGAGAGGAAGATCTGCTCAATTATTATGTCATGGGGTGAATTCTACAGTAGCTGAGCTATCAATTCCAGCAGGCTACTGTTCATTTGCGATAGGGTTAGCGTTGACCCTATTTTTTCCACATCCTCCCTTGTTTCAATGGGTGACAATTAATGATAATAAGGCCATGCTCAGATGCCTTTCAATTCCACTTCCTATTAATCTCCACCATGATTGATCCTGTTGCTATGTATGTACAAAACAAATTAGTGAGTTAAATGCCTACTTCATAAATTCTCACTTTCCTTTAAAATGGCTCCAACAAATCTGGAGTTTTCACTTCATTGTACTGGATTTTTCACACAATTGGCCTGAAATCAGTCTTATGTCTGCTGAATAAAGCAGTGCAGCAAATATGAAACAAGCACACAAAACGCTGTGGAAAATCAGCATCTGTAGAGAGAGAAACAGCGTCAATCTTTCAAATCCACAGACTCACACCAAACCTGAAAAATTAATATTATTCCTCTGTCCACAGATGCTCCCGGACCTGCTAATTTTCCCCAGCATTTTCTGTATCTGTTATGGCGGTGCTGTTTTAAGTTACACTGAACATTATCTGAGCTTCAGAAATTTGCACTAAATTAAGAATCATTGTGTTTAAGCAGGATCTGTTTACAAAATTGGCCAAATTCCCAATAAGGAGTTAATCACCATTGGGACTTCCACTAATTGGGCTCATTTACAGGCCTTCCAGAATGTTCTAAAAATTAAGCCAGTCCTTTCGGGTGCAAAACACCAATAAACATGATTTAAAAGCTTTTGAGTTAGTTACTTCATACATTTGCAAAGAAACTGAGTAGTGTATCCCACTATAACTAACACATCGTTCTCTACATTTTTACAAGTTGTTTTCTGACACTTGAAATCCACATCCGGATTGGAAAAGTCCTTATTTTTTTTTGCGACAAAGTCCATTTTCAACTATGTTAATCAAGTTGCCGAACTTTATCACATCAGCAAATACTTTTTAAAGTACAGTTTCAAAAGAATTTGGGCTGGCTGATCATGCTGGTTTATGACAGACTTTGCTTAATAGAAATGGGTTTATGCAGAAACCCAAAAGACGAGCCATGTGGGCAACGCAGTGTCTCAGTGGTTATCACTGCTGCCTCACAGCGCCAGGGACCAGGGTTTGATTCCACCCTTGGGTGACTGTCTGTGTGGAGCTTGCACATTCTCCCTGTGTCTGTGTGAGGTTCGTCCGGTTTCCTCCCACAGCCCAAAGATGTGCAGGTTAGGCAGAATGGCCATGCTTAATTGCTCCTGTAGTGTGCAGGTTAAGGGGGTTAGTCACAGTAATATGGGCTTACAAGGCAGGGGACTGGGTCTGGGTTAGATGTTCTTCTGAGGGTTGGTGTGGTCTCAATCGACTGAATGGCCTCTTTCTGCACTGTAGGGATTCTGTGAGAGAAATGCTTCTCGAAACATTAGACACAGTTTGTGTTGAAGTGGTTGATCATTTCCGATAAGGAAACTCTTCCCTCTTATAATGGTAACTTGCTGTGGACATTCTGAGAAATTCAGTCAGCATTTTTCTGGGAGGCTTAGGAAAGGTATCACCCACAGTAATGAAAATCATCCTCAGACAGCTTTCTGTTTTGACAGTGGGGAGGCGCAGCCAGATTTTCAGGCCTTGAGCACTCCATCTCTCACCTCTATTTCTTCTTCAAAACTAGCAAGAATTTGGAAACCTTCCAGTTTCTGGTTTCCCAGTTGATGAGGAAGAACAAATAATTTCTATCAAGATCCAATCATCAGTCCTAACGGGGTTGAATGTTACCTGTTATTAATATTATTTTTTCCAATGTTATACAGTCATAGAGATGTACAGCACAGAAACAGACCCTACAGTCCAAATCATTCATGCCGACCAGATATCATAAATTAATCTAGTCCATTTACCAGCATTTGGCCCATAGCCCTCTAAACCCTTCCTATTCATATACTCATCCAGATGTCTTTTAAATTTTGTAATTGTACCAGCCCCCACTACTTCTTCTGGCAACTCATTTCATACACGCACTACCTTTGCCTGAAAAAGTTGCCTCTTAGATTCTTATTAAATCTTTCCCCTCTCACCTTAAAAACTATGCCCTCTAGTTTTAGACCTCTCCACTGTGGGGAAAAAACCGTGCCCCTCATTATTTTAAAAACCTCTTTAAGGTCACCCCTTAAGTCTCTGAGGCTCCAAGGAAAATAGCCCCAGCCAATTCAGTCTCTCCCTGTAGCTCAACCCTCCAACCCTGGCAACATCCTTGTCAATCTTTTCTGAACCCTTTCAAGATTATATCCTTACTACAGCAGGGAGACCAGAATTGCACATCGTATCCCAAAAGTGGCTGAACCAATGTCCTGTGTCATCTGCAAACCTACTGACCATACCTCGTATGCTCACATCCAAATCATTTACATATATGACAAAAAGCAGTGGGCCCAGCACCGATCCTTGTGGCACACCTCCGGTCACAGGTCTCCAGTCTGAAAAGCAACCCTCCACAACCCTTCATTTCTGATGAAGGGTTTCGGCCCGAAACGTCAAGTTTTCCTGCTCCTATGATGCTGCTTGACCTGCTGTGTTCATCCAGCCCCATGCTTGTTACCTCCACAACCAACTTCTGTCTTCTACCTTCTACTGTTATCATCAGTGACTCAGTTCTGAAGAAGGGTCACCGGACCCAAAACGTTAACTCTACTTTCTGCCCACGGATGTTGCCAGACCTGCTGGATTTTTCAAGCAATGTCTGTTTTTGTTTCTGTTTTCTTGCATCTGCGTTTCCTTCGGTTTATTTTGCCATCCTAGGAGATTTGTTTTATCCTTGTTATTTACACCGCTAACTCAAATCAGCACAACATAGCTTCAACGTTCTTGTTCACTACCTTCTGAACACAAGCCGAAGAACTCATCAAGTGATTCAACCATACATTGCCCTTAAAGAGCCAGGCTTTGGTAATTAGTAACCCGATTCAGTTTAATAGCTCATTTAGAATCTGGATGGGCTTCATTAGCTGCGGTGGAGCATTGTACAAAGAAAATAAAATGTTATCAGCTGCACTGAGGAACTGTCCTTATCATGACTTACATGACAAAATCCTCCACACCAAGAACAGTAGAACTAATGTTCAATGAGGCTGGAGATTAAATTATGGATGGGTTACATTTTCTTTACGTCTCCAATCTTTGTTATTTTTCGATATGCCATTAAATAATGATTATGTTCACTTGGTGATTGAAAAATCAAGTGTGTCTCTCGATTATAAATTAGAATTGTCAATTAAGTCATTTCACTAGGCAAATTTTCATCAAATCAACATTTTGCAGGGAAGGTTTATGTAAATCTGGCTTTTGTTGGCTAATTGCTAGTTTTGTTTCAATTTTAAAGCAGCATTGAAACTTATTCATCAGAGCAGCCTTAGTGACTGATTTGCCTTGCTTGGCGTAGAGTTGACTGACAGATTACCACGGAGGAAACATAGAAGCATAGCAAATAGGTGCAGGGCTAAGCCATTCAGCCCTTCAAGCCTGCACCACCATTCAATATGATCATGCTTGATCATGCAATCTCAGTATTCCACTCCCACTTTCTCTTCATACCCCTTGATCCCTTTAGCTGCAAGGGCCACATCAGCTCCCTTTTGAATATATCTAACAAGCGGCCCCAATAACTTTCTGTGGGAGAGAATTCCACAGGCTCACAACTCTCTAAGTGAAGAAATTCTTCTTCATCTCAGTCCTGAATGCCTTACCCCTTATTCTTAGACTCTGAGCCTAATTCTGGACTTCCCCAACATCAGGAACATTCTTCCCACATCTGGTCTGCCCAGTCCCGTCATGACTTTAAATGTTTCTGTGAGTTCCCCCCCTCATTCTTCTAAATTCCAGTGAGTACAAGCCCAATCAATCCAGTCTTTCATCATATGTCAATCCTGCCATCCTGGGAATCAGTCTGGTGATCCGTTAGTGGACTCCCTCAATAGGAAGAATAATGGCAAGGAAGGTTTTGCTCGCTGAAGGCATCTGAGAGCTCCTGTGGAATAGTGGTAATGTCCCTACCACTGGAGTAGAGAGTCCAAGTGCAAATCCCACTGACTATAGTTGTATGCCGTCTGAACTAGTTGACTTCAGAAAGAAGATGCAATTGTCAGATTGCAGTCGCTTCCCAGTAGCCATCTTAAGAGAATTATTTTATCATTTTAAATACCTCAATCAGATCACCCTCAATATCCTACACTCACAATATTCTACACCTACAGGGACACAAGTGAAGTTTACCTGACTAGTCCTTATATCTAACCCTTGAAGCTTTATTTCCATTCTATGTATTTGCACTGGAACTCAATCAATGCAAGAACTTTTCTTGAGATGCCCGGAACTGAACCATTACTATCCAGCCAAGGTCTATATAACTGAAGTACAATTTCGTCCCCTTCATCTCTCACTCTGAGCTCACCCTCCCCATCCTTGAGGTGAGGGGCATCACTCCATTAGCCTTTATGAACACATTCTATACTTGTGCAGCTAGCACACACTATGTGATGTCCAAATTCAATATGGGAGACTTGCATAGTGTCACCCAATGCTGTTCCTGCTGAACATTCGCTGCCAATTAACCCTTGCTAGAAGATACAGTAAGAAGGAGCAGTGAGGTTTGAGATGCATCCGTGCTTGAGCTTAAGGGACCCTAAAGGACAGAGTGGGCGAAAGGGTAAGCTATCATCCTCAGTGCTTAGTCACTGAACAATGAGCTGAATCAGTCCAATAGCATGGGGCAGGTGTCAGTGTTAAATGCAGATCAGATCGAGTCTCACACTTAGTGGTAATCAGTCATTCGTTGTGACTTTCCCCTGGATGGTGGAATGGCCATAGGGCAGGCTTGCTGGTCAATGAAGAGTCATGGATGGGTGAGCTCCTATAGTTGGAAATCAGTTAGTGGCCTTTCAAATTGAAGGTACAGCAAGTTCAACAGGTAGATCACTACAAAGTGGTGTTGTCCACTCACCTAACTCTTTGAGTTTGAAATAAAATTCGGGTTATGCAGCCAGGCCACCACTGCTGAGGAAGGGAGCAGGTTCTGCATGGTGGCTGGCGATTGCTGCAATGTCCAGGAGGGTAGAAAGGACCTACAGCCTGTCCGGAATATTGGCTTCTTCTGTCTTCAGAACCTCAGCTGCATTCCTGCCACCCTGCCTCCTCAATACCCCCACAGCCAACACCTACCACAGCTCTGGCACTGTGAAGGTTGTCTCCAGGCTCCCATTGCCCTAGGAAACTTGGAGCCCATCATGGCCTACTTTGAGCTTGACCAGTCCAACTCTGGTTTTGGGCCATGTAGGGCCTGAATGTCAAACACCAGAAATCAGTCAATAGAGGAAACTGCGCCAGCCATGTGGGTTCCATCCACATGTGCCCACAGCCCAACACTGGTTTCAATGAAGGAAAGGCTCAGGTACAAAGGAGAAATGAAATTTGCACAGCCAGGGCTGATAAACGGAGCAGATTAACTCACAGGGTTTGCTTTTCCCAAAATGTCTTTGCGACTGAAAGATGGCTGGCTCTCCTTCAGACCTCAGCAAAATCTAATTCAAAGCATGAATCATAGAATCCCTACATTGCAAATAGAGGCCATTCAGCCCATCAAGTCTGCACCACCCCTCTGAAGGCCATCCCAGCTAGACCAACCCTATCCCTATAACCCCGCATGGAGTTTTACCTCGTGGCTAATTCACCTAGGCTGCATAGCCCTGGCCACTATGGCCAATTTAGCATGGCCGATCCACCTAAACAGCACATCTTTGGACTGTTGGAAGAAATCAGAGCACCCAAAGGAAACCCACACCGACATGGAAAGAATGTGCAACCTCCAATAAAATCTGAAAGAACAGCAGATGCTGTCAATCGGGAACAAAAACAAAGTCACTGGAAAAGCTCAGCGGGTCTGGCAGCATCTGTGAAGGAGAAAACAGAGTTAACGTTTCGGGTCTGAGGAGGGGTCACTCTGTTTTGTCCTTCACAGATGCTGCCAGACCTGCTGAGCTTTTCCAAGCAACTTTGGTTTTGTTCCTGTGCAACCTTCACACAGACAGTTGCCCAGGACTGGAATTAAACCCAGGTCCCTGGTGCTGCGAGGCAGTAGTGCTAATTGTAATAGCAGTAGCAGTGACAGTAGAGCCACTGACCACAAATAACTGCATGGACTCCAACTTGAATTCTTATTTTAATGTTTTCTGGACAAAATTCTGTTGAGCCTGCCACATTGCAGCCCTGATGAAGACAATCCTTCCAGAGACTATTTTACCTCAGAGAAACATACATTTAATCCAACCATTTACCGATAATGCAGTTTTGGGGATAGTGCATATCAATAATGTTGCCACCAGCATTGAACATTTTTGCAACTCAAACAGTCTGACTGCGCATAACTACTTCACGTATATTCAACTGGGTGATTTTTTTTGTTCAAAGTTAAGTGTAACGCTTAATATTTTAGTGCAAGGCTAAGAACATTGCACCCACCTTTTTCTTTTCGATAATTGTTTTCCTCAAGGTTACAAATCTCTCTATCAAAATCTAAATGATTTACTTAAATAAAGCAAGTTGGTTTAGTGCCCTGAGCAAACACAAAAGGACGGTTCTTACAACTCTCTCAGAAATACATTGTTACAAATGCTGAGTCAGAAGACAAAGCAGGGATTCTTTTTTTAATGAGTGGGAGTTCATTTGAAAACATGTGCTCCTTTTAAAAATCATACTAAACTGGTTTTGTAATCAAAATGCTTCAATTATTCATGATTGAAATATTTTCAATTATCGAGGACAGTATTCATCAAATATTAATGTTCCATTTTCTATCTGCAATTAGTATGAACTTCTCATACAAGTTTACATAAAATAATTCTTCATTTGCTGTTGAAAGTGTCTATCAATTGTTGAGTTAATTGGAATAAATTTTGACCTAGAAACTGAGGCATTTGAAAATCAGAAAAGAATCTTAATTCATGAAATGGAGAGTTATAACTATGGTCTCTTCAATGGCTGATGTATAGATTTCTAGCATCATATAACGCAGAAGAACTCCATTCTGTCCATTGTATCCATGCTCGTTCCCGGCAAAAGCAACTCACCTAGTCCTCCTCCCCACCCTTTTCCCATAACTCTGAAAACCTTTGCTCCTCGGATAACTTTTCAATTCCCTTTTGAATGCTTTGCTTGGATCAGCCTCTACCATAGACTCAGGCAGTGCATTCCAGATCCTATCTATTTGCTTTGTGACATTATTTTCCCATGAGACCTTTTTTTTGTCATTCATCTTAAATTAGTGTCCTTTGGCTCTCCATCCTTCTGTTAAGGGGAACAGTTCCCTCGATCAATTCTGTCATCATTGTGAAAGCTCAACTCAAAATATCATTGAAGCTTCCACCAAAATGTTGGCAAAATAGCTGAATTCGAGAGGTAGAGTAACACACCTTGACATCAAGGCAACAATTGGCCAGACGTAGCATGAAAGTGCCCCAAACCTGGAATTCAATGGAATCAGAATGTAAAATGTCTACTGCTGGAGTGACTCCTGGCATAAACGATGATGGCTGTGATTGTTGGAGGTCAGTAATCTCCACCGAAGGACAACACTGCAGGATTTCCTCAGGGGAATGTTGAAGGTCCAAACATTTTCAACTGATCTCCCATCCAACAGACAGTCAGCAACAGGGATATTTGTTGATTATTTCATAACATTTATCATTCCAATTCTTCACAAAAACAATCAGTTCCTCCCTGTCTGCAGCAAAATCCAGACAACATTCATGCTTGGGCTTAAAAGTGGCAGGTCAGCATTCATGCCAGACATGTAGCAGGCAATGACCTAGATATCACAATCACTGTATCCCCCACCATCGACATCCTGTGGATCACCATTGTCCAGAAACTGAACTAGACCAGCCACATAAATACAGCAGTTACAAAAGCAGTTTAGAGGGTGGGAATCCTGCAGGGAGAAATTCACTGCCTCACGCCCCAGAGCCCGTCTTCCCATCTACAAATGCAAGTCAGGAATATGATGGAATACTCTCCCAATTGTTCCAACAAAACCTGAGAAACTGACCACCATCTAGGCCAAAGTAGCTTGCTTGTTTGGCACCCCATCCATCACCTTCAACATTCATCCCCTCCACCATCGGAATCTATCTCCGCTTCACGACACACTGCAACAAGTTGGCAAGGCCTCATTGCCAGCACATTCCAAACCCATGACCTAGAAAGATGAGGACAGTGGCTGGCCCTTTTTCCCTTTAGTCACACTCCATCATCATTTTGAAAGTGTTGCAATTTCTTCAAAATCCAGGAATTTTCTTCCTAATAGCACTGTTGGTGTACCTACAGCCGTAGGCTAAAAGGGTTCAAGAAAGCAGCTCATTACCACCTTCTCAATTGCAATTAGGAATGAAGATTTAAATCCTTGTGCTGTCAATGGCAGCCACATCCCATGAATAAATTCAAAAAGAAAATGCTGGTACGTGCTGTGGGGTTGTTTGGCGAGACAGTTTAAAAGGTGTTTTACTTTATGTTTATCCCCTGTTGTATCTGACCTGGGTGTACTTGATGGGATGTTTTAGATAGAGCTTTGCTCTGTATCTAAGCTGTGTTGTACCTGACCTAAGACTATTCGATGAGCCTTTATATCGTACCCACTCTGTACCTGGTTTATCTCTCAGTCAATGTTCCCTCCAAGCAGTGAGCCTGCTCACTTGCCAAATAGCGTCGAGATGTTGTTCCCAAAATTGACTTCTAGTTTTTGCTGTTGATGCTGCAATATACACCTCAGAGATCTATTTGGAGGTAATAAAATTAAAGGGAACACACTTAGTAGTGTGGAGGAAGCATTTTGTTTTTAACTAGCCTATGCTACGTCTACTGTGGGAATAGTTGATGGGGACACTGTTTTACTATCACTAGCCCATGCTGTACCTACCCTGGGATTGTTTGATGGACAAGATTCAGGGAACTGATTATAACCTGCCCCAGGAGTGTTTCATGAAATGTTGCACAATCCGTTTGTAACTCATATTATTCTTGAGCTGTCAATGATTAATGCATGTTAACTTGTCCTGTACTAATCACTGCATTGATGAAAAGGGAATTCACAAAAAAAACTTACATGTTATGAAGTTTCAATGACCTTGAAATGACAATGATAGGTCATTCCCATATTTCAAGGTTTTTGAATCTTTACGTTATGTCTGCTTAACATCTTGCTCCAACTATAATACTACACATTGCATTTTGTTTTGGCAAACAGTGTCTTCAGAACTTGGAGTGAGGGAAAACATGGATAACCTTTAAATCAGGAGAGGTTCCACACACGGTTGTTTATTATGTATTCCATGATTGTGAAAACTTACTATCCAATTAAGTCACTCAAAATAAATTCCTTGTGCTGATACCTTTTGCTTATAAGCTATTGATAGTATCTGGTGACAAGCTAGAGGCTGCTGTTTTACTGGTGTTTGTTTTAATCAACGTAATCTGAGAAAGAGGCAATTTAATCAGATTTAACCAAGGTCACAAAAACATCTGAATGTAAATTTTAGGGCAGACAAAATAACAGATCAGGTGTCTGTCCTTTTCTGTAATGTGTGATAGAATGCTAATATTTGTTTCAATGGAGCTGTGTTGTAATGGAGAGACATGAGAAGCTTCCCCTATTCCATTTGAAAAAATGTTGTCTGGTGTTGCAAATAGAGCAAGCAACAGTTCCAAACCTTCATTTCTACAATCTTGAATAGAAGTATTCAAAATTATGAAGGGGTTAGTTAGGGTAAATGAAGAGAGACTGTTTCCACTGTAGGAAGGTCAACAACCAGAGGGTAGAGATTTAGATAACTGGCTATACATAATTGATATGATAATTAAGATAAGAACCATGGGAGAGATTAAGAGAATTTTGTTCACACATTGAGTTGTTATGAGTTGAAATACTGTGCCAGGGAAGATGCAGATTCAGTTCTAACTCCTAAAAGGGAACTGGGTAGGAAAAGGGGATGGGAAATGCTTAAGGATGCGGTGAGATTAGGGGCATTGGGACTAACTGGTTGTTCTTTCCGACAACTGGCACAGATTTGATGGGCCAAATAGCCTCCTGTATGATTCAGGAGAAACAGTGTTTGGGGGTGTGGTGGGGTGGGAGGGAATGAGTGGGGGTACGTAGGGAAGGGTAGATGGCTGGCATGATCGGGAATGCACTTTTGAATATGTGTCTGAGGCAGATTGTTGAGAGTCACTATTCTGCACTTAGCTTGGCTATCAGTGAACTGGCAACACAATTAGTGAGCTGGCTGTGTTGAGACTCAAATGGTGAACTGTCCTTTCTGAAACACTTAAAGCCTTCAATGATGAGAGGAAACTTCAAAAAAAAAGAAAAGTAGGCAAATGCAGTTAGATTATATAACTGTTCCATTAATATCTGTCATATTTAAAACCATTTTCCGGGGCTGTGATTTCAGTGAAATATTCCTTTCAGCTATCCTTGTAAAATATATACAGTTTTTGTTCGTTGTGTGCATCGCTGATTTCAGACCAATGCATATCTCTGGGATTCAAGAGTCACTCATTGGAATGAGAGGACTGGGATTACTTTGCTTTACTGTACTCACTTACCTCTCTCAAGTGCAGCGAGGAAAGCACATTCTCCGTGATAAAATGAAAGCTGAGATGTAGGGATTCCAGCAAATACCGTCACAGGTAGTTGTGTATTTGAAATGTTACACTCACCAGAAAACTCTCAAAGTTGAAAACAGAGAGGCCGCGTTAAAGCAATTAAGTCCTTGTGTTTCAAAAGAAGCCTTAGTAAAATTTTGTGGGCAGCTACAGAGAATCAGACCAGTCCATGCCCTCCACTGTTGATAGCACCTGAGTTCTCAAGAACACAGATGAACTTCCTGAGGAAGAGGTGGATATGGGCAGAATTATAACATTTAAAAGCCATTTGGACAAGTACATGAATAGGAAAGGTTTGGGGGTATATGGACCAGCAGCAGGCAGTGGGACTAATTTAGTTTGGGATTATGTTCGGCATGGACTGGTTGGACCAAATAAAAACCGAAAGAACTGCAGATGCTGTAAATCAGGAACAAAAACAAAATTGCTGGAGGGGCTCAGCCGGTCTGGCAGCATCTGTGAAGGACAAAACAGAGTTAACGTTTCAGGCCCGGTGACCCTTCCTCAGAACTGATGGTGGCTGGGAATATGTCAGTTTATATGCAGAAAATAGGGAGGTGGGTGGGGCAGGGAGGAAATGATAGGATAGAGCCCAAAGAGAGAGAAAGACAGTCGTACAAAGAAGTTGCTAACAATCAGCTGGGAGGGTGAATAGTTGTTCATGGGGACTGTCAGTGATTAACAACAGCGGGTGTGTAATGGCAGGCTGTGTGGTAACAAGGCCTGGTGTGTGAGGTAGGGGGCTGGGACATGGGAGAGTTTAGGTCCTAAAATTATAGAGCTCAACATTGAGTCTGGAGGGCTGTAGGGTCCCCAGGCAGAAAATGAGGTGTTGTTCCTCCAGCTTGCACTGGGCTTTGCTGGAACACTGCACCAAAGGATATGTTTCCATGCTGAGTGACTCTATGACATCCCATTACCGTAGAGGACCAAGTGGCAATGGGCACTTCTCCACTTCCCACTTACCCATTCTACTCAGACCCTAAACAGACCCAAAGTTGTCAATGAAACCTTGGTGGGATTTGAGTTGCTGGTTAGCTGCATTTACTAAGTGATGTAGTTTGTAGGAGTTACTGGATACAAAATGAATACTTAATAGGTTCCATGAGTAAACAAAATTATCTATGGGTGTTCATGATTTACAGTGAAATTCTTTTGGACTCAACGACGATAAGGAGGTGGTCTCTTGGACTAACAGACAAAATTGAGTTACTGTCGAGGACATAATGATTGCAAAGTAGCAAACTCTGTGATGCACATGTTTTGGAAATAGGTACTTTAATTGACTCAAAAAGTAGCGAGTGAGTTACTCTACATGCAGGATATAATGGGTGAAAGCTCCATTGTTGAAAAAGCCATTGTAAGACTCTCCTCACTCAGATGGGCTGAGGATTGTTAAATGGCTTTAGATCGACCTTCCACCCCTGTCTTGGAGGAGGTCATTCCTCTGATCCCTGAAACACCACTGGGAGAGATGGATCTGTACCCAGTCCCGAGAAAGAAGCTGCTGGAACCAAATAACAGGTGATTTTTAAAAAATTCATTTACGGGATAAGGGCGTTGCTGGCTTGGCAGCATTTATTGCCCAGAGGGCAGTTCAGAGTCAACCACATTGCTGTGGGTCTGGAGTCACATGTAGGCCAGACCAGGTAAGGATGGCAGTTTCCTTCCTTAAAGGACATTAGTGAACCAGATGGGTTTTTCCAACAATTGACAATGGATTCATGGTCACCATTAGATTCTTAATTCCAGATATTTTATTGAATTCAAATTCCACCATCTGCCATGACAGGATTCAAACCTGGGTACCCAGAATGTCATCTGGGTCTCTGGATTAATACGATAATACCATGAGGCCATTGCCTCCCTACTGTTGATGAGTTGGAATGCGTGAGTGCAGGGTACATGCGTAGAGTTGGGGAATGGAAATACCCAAATGGAGGAAAGGTTTTCTGAGGCCCGTGGAGGAGGCAAACCCTTTTCCTGCTTAGGCTCAATCTCGTTTACCTGCCAGTATATCACACCCACATTGACCTCCTCCTGCCAACTGGGAAATTGCAACCAGGCTGCAAGTGGCTCTCAAGGGACAACTGATTGCTGTATGAGCAAGTGTCTCATGGGATTGCTGTCCATTTAGTAAATAGCTGCCAGTCAGACGCAGGAGTTTAGCTGGTGAGAAAGGCAACCCTCCCCCTCTCTCCCTATTTATTTCAGAACCCTCTTCCCCTCCCCCATTTCTGATGAAGGGTTTAGGCCCAAAACGTCAAGGTTTCCTGCTCCTATGATGCTGCTTGACCTGCTGTGTTCATCCAGCCCCATGCTTGTTATCTCGGATTCTCCAGCATCTGCAGTACCTTTTATCTCTGATATAGAATTTACACACCCCAGCCCTGCAGGGCTCTAAGAATATTGCCAAAAATGAATACTGATTGAGAGTCTTTGCTCAGGATGAGTCTGCTTTCACTCCTTATCTCTTCTACCCCTCTTCCTGTCTCTTCCTCTCTTAATAAAACCAAACTTCTTTGACTGATGATTTGTTCAACCATTTTGCACGACACCTTTTTTGGCCTTACTTTGAATTTGGTTTCATTATTCTTCTCCAGGCCCGTTGGGGACAACATTTCTACAATCAAGGTGCTAAATGAACGCCGATAGTTAGTGTTTCCTGACATGAGATTCTTGTAATGTTTCAGAGAGGAGGATATCACTGCGTGGCTTGCGTTCTTTATTCCCTGACTGACTCTGTCTGCAGCCACAGCTGTATTTCTTTACATGACAGCGTGGGGCATTATTCAGTCAGTCCCCTTGAAAATGTAATATTGGTCATTAATCAAGAAGGATTATGGTTGTGATCAGTGCAATTCACTAAGTCAATGTCTCATGACCTTCGTATCAACGGTTAGAGATGGGCACAAGATTTCCATTAGGGTCCAGCATGGGATTAGCAGCCAGATCAGCACCTCTTAATAGAATCATAGAATCCTGACATTGTGGAAACAGGCCCTTCAGCCCAACAAGTCCGCACCGACCCTCAGAGCAGCCCACCCAGACACAATCCCCTATAACTATGAATACTATGGGCAATTTAGCATGGCCAATCCACCTAGCTTGCACATCTTTGGACTGTGGGAGGAAACCGGAGCACCCGGAGGAAACCCACGCAGACACGAAGAGAATGTGTAAACACCACACAGACAGTTTTCTGAGGGTGGAATTGAACCCGGGCCACTGGTGCTGTGAGGCAGCAGTGCTAACCACTGAGCCACCATGCTGCCCAGATGGGCTGTTTCAGGTGTTCTGCTGGGCACATTGTAGAAAATTAACCTCTCCTGGGAGGACCCTTCAGTTCTGAAGAAGGATCACCAGACCCAAAATGTGAACTCTGATTTCTCGTCACAGATGCCGCCAGACCTGCTGAGCTTTTTCAGCAATTTCTAGTGTAGATTTAGTGTAGCTTTGGCAGTACAGACATGATGAGGCAAAAGGCCTCTTCTGTACAGTATGATTCTAGGATGAGGCCATTCAGCCCTGAGCTCTGCTATTCAACATGCTTTATGAATGATTTGAACCTCAACTCCATTTGCCCAGCTTTGCTCCATATGTCTTACTACTCGTAGCAAACAAAAATCAATCCATCTCAGTTTGAAAAGTGGCATTGTTCCAACATCTGCAGCGTTTTGAGGGCAGGAGCTCCAGATTCCTGCTAATGGCTGTCAAATTTTGATTTTTAGAAGAACGTGGGCTAGATAAGGAAGGATCTATTGATGTAAATAAGGAACTTGTGCTGTTTTCCAATCATGGAAAAAAAGAGTGAATGAGGGTTAGGAAAGAAGGGTCTAGAGCAGAGTATCCTCGGGATGAATAAGAAAACAACATTTGGAACACATTAATCTACGAACAAGTAAGATAGGGCCAATGGAAAAGTGTATCAATTTGTGTTTAAATAGTTTTCATTAAGAACGGCCAGTAACATAGCATGGCAGTTTTCTTCCTTGATACAGCTGGGAAATTCTGAGTCCCGTACGCAGTGAATAGAAATTAAAGGTTAAAAAAGCCAATTATTTCAGGATTGGGGCTATCCCAAGCTTCACCTGGGTCTTCTCTGGTTTCTTGTAACTAGGTTTATGCCCTGGTGCAGGTCTAGTGTGATGAGACTGGAGAGGCAAGTCTCAATCTCATGTCGTCCATGTGTGGGTGTGGTGTATCCCACCTGGAAAGGATATCTGAGAGGACCAAGGGTTGGAACTCACCTTTGGCAACCGTTGCAGACCAGCAAGATCTGTGAGAGTCTCAAGGGAATCCTGAAGCAGTCTATAATTTGACATGCTCAGTATTTCCCCTCCCTCCTCCATTTCCATGACATTTAGGCCCGGGAGTCTTTTAGCTGCTCTTCTAGACATAGTCAATTTGGGACAGACACAAAACCGAACATGGGAGATCTGCCAATGCTGTGTAAATAAAGACTTAATCTTGTGTATTATATGACAGGATAGTTTTAAATAGGTAATGTTTGTCGGGAAGCAGATTATCAGAGAGTAATAATTCTGATGCCACAGGGACAGGTTCTGAATTTGATGACTAGATACGAATCTAGTATCATGATTTGGTTAGCCATTAGAGAAAACACTTGATTTTTATTAACATTTAAATTACGAAAAATGACTATGAGATTGTTTCTATAGTGACTAACCAAAATCTAATCTTACATTTACCTTCTCAAGACAAGTGTAGAATTTACTGTACAGTACGGTCAACAGGGTACCGTGGCAATTTTTAACCTCTGATTTGACATTAAATTTCCTGTCATGTTATCAGTGTCATTTAGTCAAGTTATGCAATATGAGGAGTGATTTTCTTTTTTCTTGTTTCTGGTCACTGTTTTATTTGTCACTAGTGTTGTCCACTGGTGGAGCTGGGCTGCTGTTATTTTTTCAGTAGTTTTGGTGTAGATGAGTTTGTTGAAGCCGGATGGTGAATCCGCTATTTGACCACAATGGGCTTCGTGAGTGAGCAAAATGTGATATTGGTTCAGGAGCATGAGGCCCGGTCGTACACAGCAAAGCCTAAGGAGTGCTACTTTCAGAATCAAATCTTATTGCGTTGCATTAGATTCTATTTTTACACAGGCTCAAATATAAATTCCTTCAATAGAATCTGGAATTAAGCTAGTCTTAAACTAGGCAATGGCCTAGCAGTATTATCACTGGACTATTAATCTAGAGAGCCATATACTGTTCTGGGTTCGAATCCCATCACGGCAGATTGTAGCATTTGAATTCAACAAAGTATCTGGAATTAAGAATCTAATGATGACCTTGTCAATTTTCTGAAAAACCTATCTGGTTCACTAGTGTCCTTTAGGATAGAAAATCTGCCATCTTTAACTAGACTAGCTTACTTGTGACTGCAGACCACAGCAATGTTCATTTGACCCTTAACTGCCCTCTAAAATGGCTGAACAAGTCACTCAGTTTAAGGGCAACTATAGCTAGGCAACAAATGCTGGCCTTGCCAATGATGTTCACATCTTCTGAAAGAATAAATTAATGAATCTTCTCTTACTCATTCTATTAGAATCCTTCACTATACAAAAACCAAATCTTACCAATTATCTCCTTCACCTTTCCTGGAATAGTGGAAATGGTCCTCAATGCAAGTTATTCAACCAACAAGATGTCAGTTATTGATAACATCCCCATCAATCATCTCTGTGCTGAAGCATTTTAAATGACTAAAGACTGGAGTGGCTTCACAAATCTAGGCCAGTGTTGCTCATCATTGGTATTATTTCTAATGTACTAAATTCTTGTGGTGAACAAGTTGTTTACTTCCTGTCAGACCGATGTTGTTGTTATTCTATTTTCACTGTATTATCGCAACTGATTGGTGATGGATGCTGCAGTTTTTATTTCTCCACATTCATCCCTTGGTATAGAAAGTAAAGCGGGATTTGAAGGCTGATTGGCAGTCTGACTGATGGCAACATGAATACTCTTTCTGTGGCACTATCCATCTTCATAATCAGACAATAGGTTGGCTGGTCAAACAGGGCTGGGATTATTACAACCTCATACAATGGTAGAGGCGTTAACCTACATTCATTGGACCCAAGTATTCTGTTGGATGCCAACCGTGAATTCAATCACTAGAACTGTCCAGAGCAGGATATGAATCTTGCATTCTGATCCACAAAGAGAATACTTGTATTGAGCTAAAGGTCTGTTCCAACAGAAGTGGTGAAATAAAATTTGTCACCATGAGGAACTAAAGGCTGATGAATAACCTGGTCTTATTTCTGAAACATGCATAGTGGTGTTTTACGGTGTTGTGCTTCATGAGACAAAGTAATAGAAGAACAAGTTATGACTCCTCTTAAAAAAAACATGGACTAATGTGTGAATTAAAACCCTGGACCAAATTTTAAACTGGTCGTTGGGAGTGTGGAGGCGTGGGGTGGAGTGGGGGACAGAGATGGATACTTAAGACACCACTAGAATCCTGCATTTGTAAAGAACCTTTCATGCTTTTGTTTTATGTGGAATGTTTGAAGTGCCATCGCCATCGTAATATGGGGTAAAGGGCAGCCAACGTTATACAGCAAAGTGATACTGACTTGATTATTGAGGGTTTAAGATTGGATATGAAACTGGAATGGCTTTCCTTCTCTTATTCCAATAGCCTCTTGGCATCTTCTCATTCAGCTTGGTTTATCATTTTGTCTGAGGAGGAGAACGTGCAACAAAGTGTGATCCCTCAGGAGTTATGACTTAGATTGTATTTTCATGTTTCTGAATTGGGTTTGAACCCATAACATACTGAATCATTGGGAGGTGATCAAATATATTCCAAAACACAGCATATTTTAGAAAGACATATGGTATCACAAAGGAAGTGGGTGGCCTTCATAGTATAGAATGCCATAACGAAATTAGTCAGAAAGGATCTACTGCAAGAAGAGCATGAAATAGAATCAGTGCGGTTGGAGCTTAGGATAAGCAACAGTTAGAAACACTGGTGTGAGTAATGTATAGTCCTCTGAACATTAATTATATTGTTGAAGAAAACATATAAGGATAAATTATTGAAATGTATACCAAGGTAATATAATACCCATGGGGGACTAAAATCTTTATAGAGTCTGAGTGTATCAAATTGGCGAGGACAATCTTGAAGATGAGTTGCTAGAATATTTTCATGAGTTTCCTGGAGTGATACATTGTGCATCCGACTAGAGATAAAGTTGTGTTCAACCTAAAATTTTGTCATGAGGCAGGCTTAATCAGTAATGTTACTTGTGTTTTTTCAGCAGTTCTTAAATTCTTGCTTGCAATTAACTTATGTCACTTCCAAATTTAACATGAAACTCAAGGTCTAATGATCAGTATTTCCCAGTCTACTAATTTATGTAGCTTCCAATGCACTGCTGTCAGGCTCACAGCATGGTGTGTGCGCATGTACTGGAAACTACAGATATTATTACACAGGGCCCTTTTCTGCCCCGTAAATAAACATGCTCAAACTGTGCCTGTTAGGTGACAGACAACAAAATAGGTGACAGCCAGTTTTCTGTAGATAGATCAATAGAATCCCTACAGTGTGGAAGCAGGCCATTTGGCCCATCAAGCTCACACCGACCAACGAAGAGCATCCCACCTTACCCCTGTAACCCTGCATTTCCCATGGGTAACCGACCTACCATACACATCCCTTGACACTATGGGGCAATTTATCATGGCTAATCCACCTAAACCGCACATCTTTGGACTGTGGGAGGTAACCGGAGCACCCAGAGGAAACCCATGCAAACACGGGGAGAATGTGCAAACTCCACACAGACAGCCTCTGAGGCTAGAATCGAACCCAGGTCCCTGGCGCTGTGAGGCGCTGCCTTGACTAATCAGAATAAAGCTTCCTGGTTAAAATTCAAACAAAGATTGACAGTTAACTGACAGTCATCATCAGCTATTGCACGGCAATGCCTCTACAAGTCAAAGTTCACTTGCCAACCAATCAGCACACTCCTCTGTATAGCATAGTATAAAATGTTGTTTCACATTTGCTTCGTCATTGCTTGTGAATTCTCCTGACATGTGCAAGATGGAAGGCTTTGACAAAATATATATTTTATTCAGCAATATCCAAGAACCTTAAACAAGGACAATTTCTGAGGTGTAAAAGGAGAACTGGCTACTTATGTAAGTAATCGAGTATGTGCAGCAATGCATAAGCAGTGTGAAACATTTATAGATACAATTCAATATGTCCATTAAAAAGAACGAAACTCAACAAGAAGGACCCACGCATGACTTACACAGGAAGCTACAAATAGTATCACATTAAAAAGACAGGGCCTATCACATTGCAAAAATAGTAGCAGATGTGAGAATTGGGAATGTTTTACAAACCAGCAGAGTCACTAAAAATTGATAAAAAAGGGAAAAATAAAAACAGAATGAGGAAACTAGCCAGAAATATGAAAACAGATAGCAATACTTTTTACAGGCGTCTAAAAATTAAGAGATAGTCATAAAGTCATACAGCATTGCAACAGACCCTTTGGCCCAACTTGACCATGTTGCCCAAACTAAAATAGTCCCACTTGCCTGCATTTGGCACAAATCCCTCTAAACCTTTCCCATTCATGTGCCTGTCTATATGTCTTTGAGCTAAAGCAAATGTTGGTCCTTTCGAAGCAGAGACGAGGAAGTTATCATGGGGAATGAGGAAATTGCCAAGAATTTGAATGAGTGTTTTGTTCCGTCTTCATAGAGAACACAGGTTTAATAGCAGAAAGAGAGGGTAACTCAGGGTTTAAACTGGGTGCAAAAATTGAGAAAACTAGTATCAACAAAGAAAATATATTAGAAAGGCATAGGGGCTAAAATCCAAAAACTCCCTGAAACCTGCTTGTCCATAACTTTGACATATAAGAGACGGGTACAGACATGGTGGCGGATTTGAAAGGATTAACTAAAATTCTTTTAAGTTTGTACTAATGGATTTGGGTGTCTGATAAAATGATTAAATACACTCATGCCTCCAATCTCGCTGGTAAAGGGAGTGTTGACTCCCATCCATTTCTATTATCCTGCTGGAAAATATGAAGATCAGATAGGCGAATGTGTGATTGTTATTACTTCCCTTCCAAACCCTGTCTTCCACCACCCCTCCCCAAACCTTAATCATGGAGCAACATGCCAACACTCAGGATAGGAATTTTCACTTCAGTTATCATGGTGCATAGAAGGAGCACATATCGGCACATCCCTCTATCCTGGTCTTAGGGCGGCAGAGTGGCTCAGTGGTTAACACTGTTGCTTCACAGTGCCAAGGACCTGGGTTCAATTGCAGCCTTGGACAACTCTGTGCGGAGTTCGCATGTTCTCCCCATGTCTGTTTGGGCTTCCTCCGGGTGCTCCAGTTTCCTCTTACAGTCCAAAGATGTGCAGGTTAGGTGGATTGACTGTGGTAAATTGCCCCATAGTTCTCAGGGATGTGCAGGCGAGGTGGGTTAGCCATGGGAAATGCAGGGGTGGGGTGGGTCTGAGTGGAATGCTCTTCAACGGGTTGGTGTGGACTCGATGGGCCACATTGTAGAGATTCTGTGATATTTGCATGGTTGGTTGTGGAATTCACTGTTATTTTCCTGCAGATACACCAACAACACTGAAGTAGGAACCTTGGTTTAAGTTAATAGATGTAGAATAAACATTTAGCCACATATTTAAGGAGCCCAGCTTAATGTCAAGGAAATGGACTTGGGCTGTTGGTCCAGGTGGGGGAAAGGCAAAAGCCTGTGTTCTTTGTGCTCCTCCCCTCAGTCCCAGTCAATATTCACTACTTATTCCTTGGTGCTGCTGGGACAGTGACCATCCAGCTCCAGTGTATGGATCCTCCTCCCACTGAGCTTCCACTTGGCCTCCCCATCCCAACCCCCTCAGCAGTGTGCCTTAAAACTGCAGAGGGCACTTTCTCTGTGTTGGTGGTCAATCGACATTCCCTGAACCCCGTAAAAAGAAGTACTTGGGGAGACAGGCTTCACACCAATAGCAGGCCTGGCAATCAGAAATCAGTTACAGCTTTAAAACTAATTTATAAAAGAAACAGAGGAGATGGTTAGATGTAGTTTCTGCAGTGATTTGGTCTGAACTGGACTGTATTGCCTGGGAGTTTGATAGAAGTTAATTCAATGAAAACTTCCAAAAGGGGAATTGAACAATTGCACAAAAAAAAGCGAGGCACTGATGAAAGAGTGGGGGAGTGGGTCTAATTAGATAGATTCTGTGTGCACTTGAAGACCCAGTGGGCTGAATGATACCCTGCAGTACTATACCATTTGATGAATCCTTTTTCATTTTTTTTTAATGAGGCAGGAGTTTTAACAGAAAGCAGCTTACTGACTTGTACAACTTTCATTCAGGATGATGGTGTCATAGAGTCATACAGGAAACAGGCCCTTCGGCCCGACCCATCCATGATTTTCCTAAACTGAACTGGTCCGATTTGCCTGCATTTGGCCCATATCCCTCCAAACCTTTCCTATCCATGTACAGGTCTAAATGTCTTTTAAATATTGTAATTGTATCCGCCTGTACCACTTCCTTTGGCATCTCGTTCTATCTATGGACCACCCTCTGTGTGTAAAGGTTGCCTGTTAGATCCCTTTCAGATCTGTCCCCTCTCGCCTTAAACATATGCCGTCTATGCCGTTGGCTCCCCTACCCTGGGGAAAAGATCTTGGCTATTCACCTTATTGATGCTCCTCAAACGGGGAACTCCATGTGCCATGCTATCCTCTCCTGCCAACTCAAACATGTCTAACTGAAGCACTGAGCCCTTCAACATTTCAACCTATCTGCCTTGTCATACTCATTTAATCACACAGCACACGCACCATGAAAAAGGCATTATCTTTGAACAGTTGCAGTGCATCTTGAGAGATAGTCTGCAAAGTCGTGAACATTAAGATTTGTCTGTTGGCACTCTCAGCTCAAAGGTGTAGCAATCTTCCACCTACTCCCTTTTGATTTCTAGCAAAGCAAAACTAGAGTTGCTGAAAATTAGCATTGTTACAAAATTACTTAGCTCTGTGCATTCATCAACTGTAGTGGATAGGCTAGCCTAGAATATGAACTTCTTCGACGGAGGCATAGATTTAAAGTAATGAGGCAAAGTGAGAGAAAACAAACCTTTGTCACACAGTGAGTAGTTAGAGTACGGAATGCACTACATAGACATGTATTGGAGGTAGATTCAGTTGAGGCACCGAAGACGTCATTGGATAGTTTTAATTAAATTCATTCATGGGGTGTAGGCGTCACTGATTAGACCAGCATTTATTGCTCATCCTTAATTGCCCTGACAGCAGTTAAGAGTCAACCGCATTGTTATGGATCTGAAGTCACATGTAGGCCAGACCAGGTAAGGATGGCAGTTTCTTTCTCCAAAAACCAGACAGGTTTTTCTAACAATTGACAATAGATTCAGATTTACGTTGAATTTAAATTCCACCATCTGCCATGACCGGATTTGAGCCCATGCCCCCAGAACATTACCTGGGTCTCTGGATTAACAGTCCAGCAATAATACCACTAGGCTGTCACCTCCCCCCTCATACAAATAGCGTGCAAGCATTTGCAGAAATAGGCAGGAGTTTGGCATTAGGTAATAGAACCAGTTGCAGGCAGGATGGGCGGAATGGCTTCTTTCTATGCTGTTAACAGTTCTGTGAAGAGTCAGATAGCCAACATAGTTCTCATAACAAGTTCCAAACCAAACCACTGTGGTCATAGCTCTTTCCACCATATGTTCACAGAATTATGCAACAGAACTTTTGGTCCAACCAGTCCATGTCGACCATGATCCCAAACTAAACTAGTCCCACCTGCCCGCTCCTGGCCCATATCCCTCCAAACCTTCCCTACTTATCCAAATGTTTTTTAAACCTTTTTAATTGTACCTATGTGGAGGCTTAAAACCAGCTACTTCATGCGTACGAGCACGCAGCCACTAAAGTATGTCAACCAACAGAACAAACTAGAACTTAAGTTGTGCTTATGTTCGTGTAGCTGTTGAACACTGTGCCATTTCTGGGCACGAGAGAATCATCGAGTTCTAGAGGCATTTCAGAGGAGAGCTATGTGACTGATCCCTGATATCAGAGGACTAACTTATTAGATTTTTAGCTTTAGGGCTTTGGGGGTTTGCTTAGCTCCTTGAAGGCTTCATTAGTAAAATTAGATTCTAGTCTTAGTTTAATGACTCCGTAAAGGATTCAATTTTCATAAGAGTAAAGAATATTCAATTATTCCTGTGTGTTTTCTGCTTATCTACACAGTGTAATTTTTAAAACAAAATGTCTAGCCTTGGGGATATGTTGGAACACATCAACGCTGACAATTTTAACATGAATAGAATGTACATGTATATGTCATGATATAAATATGTAACAATCACTCAATAAGAATTGATCATTTTTCTGGTGACTTCTGGTGAATCAGCTGCTGCACATTCCATAAATGTTTGCGCTTCTCCACAATCTACCAGAGTAGCTGTTGTTGGGGCTTTAATCGGCCTTAGCACCTTTGAGCTAATGGCAGGGAAAGCCAGCCTGGGTGGAATGACTGTTGCTGCACACGTGGATGTTGGGATGAAAAGACACTTTGACTTTCTAACTAACTAGCAAGCTCAGCCTGTCAACTCTCATCAGACACTGCGCTCCAAGCTTGATCACCTGGGGATCTGCCATCTGACCGACTCTCATCCAAATACGTGACACTGGATCACATGACATCTGCCATGTAATCTTATCCAGCTTGGCTCCTATGTTATTTTGAGTACATTTTTCTTACTGTTTCGTGTCAACAGCAAGTTAAGAGTGAAGAGTAATGACCAACTCACATAGGGAAGATGACAGGTAGAAGAAACTTTAATTTCACCAGTAATTAATGGTAACTTATTGAAATTTCAACAACAGGCAGTAGTGATTCCTTCGGAACTAACAGGAATGCATAAACTTTCTCATAGTTTATTAGCAAATGGTTGTAGTAATACTAACAGTGAAACTATAGTTATAGAACCACTATACAGCGCAAGGTGTGACAACTCTGAACCAGGAGCCCTGTTACAGGCTTGAACTTCATAAAGCAGGAACAGCAACAATCAATGGCACCTTGAAGCAGCCAAGCATTACAAGGCATATCACTGGAAGGTTTTTGATCCAATTTTGACACTGAGCCACACAAGGAGACATTCAAACATGTGATCAGAAGTTTGGTCAAAGAGCTTCTTAAGAGAAGAATTAGAGATGGTGTGACAAGGAGTTTTAAGGAGGGATTTGCAGACCAATTTGAACTAAACTGAGAAGTTGGATTTTTAACTTGTGGATTTTTAAAATGAATCTCCTTACTGAATATGTACCTTATTCTGTTTGAAATTTTAATTTAGCTGCCTCAGAGCTATTATACTGAAGCATGCCATAGTCTGATAACGCCTCCTAAGTCAAAGAAATCTCCTTCTCCCTTCCCTCCTTGTATTTCCAATGAGAATTCTGTCTCCATTTCTATTTATCCATTGGATTATCCCTTCCCAGTTTCACTCACTCACAGTGGTAGCCCCTTTATCAGCGCCACTTCCACCCACCAAACTGCATCAAATCTATTTTGCAGACTCTTGCCCCTGACTCACTCAAATGCCGTCAGGCCACCATTCAGTCCACATGGCTGTGGGTGACATTACTCGGCTGGAGGCAGGAAATTATAATCATGATGATGTCTGGGCTGCATGTGGCAATGCTCAGGAGATAACACCCCATTCTTTGAAACATCTGGAGAGTGGGAGAATCCCTATAGTGTGGGAAGAGTCATTTGGCCCATCGATTCTGTACCGACCCACCAAAGAGCATCCCACCGTATCCCTGTAACCCCACACTTACCATGGCCAATCCACCTAATCAGCACTTCTTTGGACACTACAGAGTAATATGGAACGGTCAATCCATCTAACCCACATATCTTTAGGCACTACGGGGTAATTCACTATGGTCAATCCACCTAACCTGCACATCTTTGAACTGTGGGAGGAAACTGGAGTCCCAGACGAAATCCACGCAGACACGGGGAGAACGTGCAAACTCCACACAGAGGGTGGAATCAAACCCAGGTTCTTGGCATCGTGAGGCAACAGTGCTAACCACAGAGTCATCATGCCATTGGGAAGGCTAGCACCTCTTCCACGCACAGGGGTGATAAACATCTAATAAAGTGAGATAACAGCAGTGGACCTATAGTGAGTGAGGACCAACATAGTATGGCTCAGTTGATAATGTGCTCATCTTCTGAGACAGTTAGCCCTTTTAGGTACTAACTTCATTGCACAACAATTCTTCTTTGAGCAAAGAAAATTAGTTGGTGGGACGGGTGGTTTCCATCGAACAGATAGGGAGAAGCTTGGGTGGCAGAGTACGTGGGCACGTAATCTGAAAGTAATTGACAAACTATCTATATCACAAGAGATTTGTATGTGTGCGAATACTGTTAGAATTACTACAACCACTTCCAATCCTGATACTTGAGTGTGAAAGCCAGCTGACAGTGTAGTACCAAGCGTTGTTCAAACGAGCCTGTGTTGAGGCGGTTCAAAAAGATTCAATAGCAAGACATAAAGAATAGTGGGGAAATTCTCCCAGATACTAAATAATTTGTTATTTATCTCCACGTTGCTTGTGGGCCCTTGCTGTGCACAAACAGACAGAGTGCAACATCGACCCCACGTTGAAAGTAATTAATTGGCTGTGATGACTTTTAGAACACTCTGTGGGGAAGGTAAGAGTGCTATGGAAGGGCGAGCATTTTCTTTCACAGCATTGTTTCACGGGTTAGTTCTGAGAGTCTAACAGCTGGAAGAATGCCTGCTTTCTGCAACAGGTACTTTAGTTGGCAAGAATTACATTCCAGATCAGAGGTTGGAAACCATGCCAGTGGTGGGTACATTTGGTTTACCAGCAGTGTGCAATAATTCGCAAGCGAGCCATCTGTTTCTTTCTCAAAAAATCATACGATGACTGTGAGCAGTCTGTTCATGGCAGCAACTGATTAGGTCGCTGTCAAATCAGTTGTTCGTGTTTATGGTATCGAATCACTGGAAAGGAGCCAGTTATTTGGTAAATAGGGACGAAAGCAAGGGCAGCACCTCTGATAAGGCTTTTGTCTTTTCTGGGACCAGTAATTAAATGATTCACCACAGAAGGTGGTCATTCAATTAGAAACAACTATCCAATTAGTACCAATCTCTCAATAATAATGCAAACTTTCCTTTTCCAGGTGTAACCTTTTTAAAGTTACTATTCAACATTTTTTTTCTGGACAGTGCAGTCCAGATCAGGATATTTGCACACATACAAATCTCTTGTGATATAGATAGTTTGTCAATTACTTTCAGATTACGTGCCCACGTACTCTGCCACCGAAGCTTCTCCCTATCTGTTCGATTGAAACCACCCGTCCCACCAACTGATTTTCTTTGCTCAAAGAAGAATTGTTGTGCAATGAAGTTAGTACCTAAAAGGGCTAACTGACGATGCAAAATAAGCTCCACAACTTAGTATTTAGAGGACTGTTCTTGGGAGGAGCTAACAGTTGTGTGTTTCGGTTTGGTTCCAGTCTTGTGCAAAGCCTATGTAGCTAACAGTAATGTGTACTTGCTCTTAGGTACAGCTTGTGGCCTTACAAGGAACTGTTATGTAACTCATGTGTAATATAATGGCGATTGAGGACCTTGTAACAATCCTATTCTGTTTAGCAAGACTACTCCTTGCTTCCACTGACGATTACATGGAGGTATCCTTTTCCAAGTGGTATCAGTAACTCAGACCAATAGCCAGGAATCAGCCAAGTGTAATTTTTGCTAAGTTTCATGGAGGGTCACTCTCAGCGAGGCTTGGTGAGTTTTCTTGCGCTATCTTCCAAAGTCATAGAATAGCTACAGTGCAGATAGAGGCCATTTGGCCCATCGAGTCTGCATCAACCCTCTGAAAAACATTCCACCCAGAACACCCCTCTCCTCATAACCTCACATTTAACCACAACTAATCCACCTACACATCCCTAGATACTAAAGAGCAATTTGGCATGGCCAATCCACCTAACCCATGCATCTTTGGACCGTGGGAGGAAACCCATGCAGAAATGGGGAGAATGTGCAAATTCCACACAGTCAGTCGCCCAAGGATGGAACTGAACCCGAGATCCTGGCACTGAGAGGCAGCAGTGCTAACCATTGAACCATCACCATGCTGAGCCAAACCCTCCCCCATTCATTGTATTCTCCTAACCAGACCTGTAAGTTTAAGCACTGGCCACTGCAGGAACCTCAGGGATTCCTGATGCTAATGTGCCTAGACTGGAAGCCGGTCAAGTGCTAGCAGTTGCCCTGTAGAGTTTGTGCCAATTGCCTGTCAGGCAAAGGCAAGCTGGTGGGGCAGGGGTGGAGAGAGAGGGACTGGGAATTTGGGTACTGTGTGTGGTCACTGCTCCTGGAGCATTCGTGACCGACGGAGGCTTGGGGGAACAAACAGTGAGCTGGAGTTGCCCGGTTCACCAGGACTTCCATGTCCGTGATTGCCAGCATCTAGTTTCTGTCCAGTGGATGGGAATTGGGACACATCATATTAATGAGGTAATGATGGTGTATTATTGAGGTAAGAGGCTTCTTGCTGTTCACTAGCCATTCAACACTGGGTTGGAAAGCCCTCAACATTGAGAAATCCCTCACTGCCGAAGTCAGGCTATTTTTCCCTCGACTGCCAATGTTATTCAGGGAAGTTCTGACCAGTGAATCTACCCAAGGGATCTCAAACGGATCTTGTAGGCGTGACCACAACTGAAACCAGGGTGGCAGAGCTGGTCACTGTATACACCAAGAGCAACCCAGGTTCTTTAGACTCATCACATAACCAAAGTCCCTCATTCCTTGCATTATTCTCCTCAGTGTCCCCTTCACATCCCAGCTCAAGTGTGGTGCCTACAATTTGATGCAATATAGCCTTACCAGTGATTAGTAAGTCATTGTCTTTGAAATCTATGCGCTCTAAAGAAAGAATTCTGAGATATTCCTAAGAGTTCCCTTTGGCCTTATTTGACAGCAGTCTTGCATTTGAGTTATGACTCACCTTGTCATTTGAGTTGGAGCTTCCATCATCAGTAACTGGTCTCTGGTTCTCCCACTCTGCTTCCATTTGGTTTTAAGAGATGGATGGGGAAAACCTTTGCCATGGCAACTGCAGTTAGAGTACCAAATTGTACTATCTCAAACCTAGTAAGTAAGGATGAGTGCTGACATTTTCCAATAAATACTTTAGAATGCATTAGATATAGACAGGCAGTTATTCCAGTTATACACCTATTTGCTCTTGGGCACTCAATGTCTCCTGTTTTGAATATTTGAAATTTGTTCCGTGAAAGTGTTGACCACTTAGTGTATTGATCTGATCAGATCATGAACAAAAGGGCTCAGTTTTTCTTTTTATAATTGTTCATGGCATGTGGGCATCGCTGGCTCTGCCAGCACTTATTGCCCATCACTGAGTGCCCCACAGTGACAGTGAGCTGGCTTCTTGCAGTTACTACAGAAACTCACCAAGGCTCCTTCAATTGCAAACGCATGACAAGAGCATCACGTACATGGGAACACCTCCATCTGTAAGTTCACCTCCAAAGTGCACACCATCGTAACTTTGAAATGTATCACCGTTCCCTCATAAACGCTGGGTCAAAACCCTGAAGCACCCTCCCTAATGATACTGTGCAGAGATTCCCACAATAAGGACTGGAACTGGTGATGTAAGAAAGCTAATGAGGAGGCTAAGATGGATCATCATCTCAATATTTTTGCAGAACATGAATGCAAATGCTTCAGCTTTGTCTTTTGTACTGATGAGCTATGTTGTCCCATCACTGGGAATGGGGATATTTGTGGAATCGGCTTCTTCTGTTAGATGTTTAATTGTCCATCACTATTCACGACTGGGTGTGGTAGGATGAAGAACTTAGATCTGATTCTTGGTTGTGGGATCACTTAGCTCCGTCTATCACTAGCTACTTGTGCTATTTGGCATGCAAGTAATCCTGTTTGGTAACTTCATTAGATTGACACCTCAATTTTAGTTGTTGTCACTGACATCATCCAGGGAACCTGCTCTCCCAAGGAAAAGGGTAGTGTTGGGTCCTGGAGTCCTTCTTGGATGAAGCAAGTGTAGCTTTCTCGTGACATCATTGCTCCTCATAATGACCCTAGCATTCTACTGACTGAAGGCTATGGTTCAGTCAACAGTTTCTAGGACGAAAGGATCCAAATTCTTTTGATGGCCTTTTTCCCCTTTTAAGAACATCTCCACCCACATCTTACCCACATCTCAATAAAATGACTGGAACTGACCTCAAGATGTTGCAACTCTAGTCTTTTGAGTGAGATTGTCAGCATCAATTAAGCCCTGTGACTGTATTATTGTGTCGTTGGTTTGGAGTAGTTTTCAATAACTCTCAAAGGTTGTTAATTACAAAACGCTGAATTTTTTTGAACATATTTTGTCACGAGAATACTCCCTGACACTAATTCCTTTCAGTACTACCTTCCCTTACGCTGTCAGAATATAGGAGTATATTGTGATAATACTATGGCTTTAAGAGGTTATTTTGTCCCAGCATTATTTAAAAGAGAGATGTAAAGAAAGGTGTTGAGCAGTCTGGAAAAAGAGTAAACAGCTATTGAGGTCTTTTTATTTAAAAGGTTGGAACAATATAGGCAGGCTGAATGGGTGTGTTTGAGCTCCCACAGAACCAGGGCTCTAGGTTTAGCTTTCCACAGTTTCTCCTGGGTTCTTGAAGAAATGGAAGCTATTCTTTCCCTCTCTCGGTTACAGCCAAAAAACTGGGGATTCTCTGCCTGCTCTGGGGGCTGTATGTGAGACAATCTGTTTTCTAAACTTGCCTTTTTCCCAGGGTGTATTTATGGGATGTTACTATATTGAAACAGTTAATTAACAATAGTTAGTGCATCTATTATTCTGTTAAGTTTTCCAATTGAGTTAAGTTATTCCAATTCCCTTCTTTCTTTTGTTGTATTTTAACGATAATGGGTGAATAAAGTGTGTTTTCCTTTAAATCCAGTAGTTTGACAAATTGAATAACATCTGGAATGCAACATCTTACACTTACTTTTAAAATAAGAAAAAGTTAAAGTCTAGACTATGTCCTGAATACTGTGAGGGAGTTTGGTCTAGTCCATAATAATATGTCAACTACTTCTAGTATATCACAGACCATTACAGTTAGGTCTTGATAGGAGTCCATCTATAATAGTCCACTCTACCACAATGACCACTTGGAAGATTTGCTTGACTCATTATTGGGAACAGACAGAAGAAACTCTAAAATAAGACAAAGAACTGCGGAAACTGGAAATCTGAAGCAAAAGCAGAAATTGCTGGAGAAACTTGGCAGGTCTGTGGAGAGAATTCAGAGTCAACATTTCAAATCCAGTGACTCTTCTTCTGAACTACCGGTTATCATGTCTGAAGAAGGGTCAGTGGACAAAAAACATTAACTCTGTTTCTCTCTCCAGAGATTCTGCCAGACCTGCTGAGTTTCTCCAACAATTTTTGTGGCAGAAGAAATTCTAATCTCATCCAGTCGGGTTAGATTTGAATGCAAGGGTGAGAGGTTAGTGGATGATACTAACCCACTCAGGCCTCTTGTACCCTTTCCAGACATTTCAAAGTGCTCTGAGTGAGGGATATCTCTGAGTCACACAGTGAACTGAGAGTTTCCACGATCAGCTGCAATCTAGCTCCTGGACAAAGGCCAGAATAGAATTCTACATTGAATAAAGAGATCAAAACATGGAGGAATATTACTGTAGATGATTTCAGAAATGCCAATCTGAAAGATTGGGATGGACCACAAGCAACAAGTGGATACACGATAAATTTCCTTCCCTTCTTTATCCAATTTTCTTCTTTAAAAAATACAGAGCAAACTGAATACAACATGAGATCAATCATCCAGGTCGTACTATCTTGTCAAAATGTACCCTTGACTTGATCACCTGAATGCAACTATTTTTAGTTGTAGCAAGAGATAAGCGAGTGTTGAGCAACTGAAGATCTTTTAATTTTTGTGAACGACTCTCATGCCCTGAAACAAACCCTTAGTAGATGAATCTGAAACTCGAAAACATTGCCCTACTTTTCTTGCCAGACATTACCATTTACCTCAGTCTCAGTAGTTGTACCTTATATGTGGCAAAAAGATATTAAACTTGGTCTCATCAAGCAATTAATGAAGCTGAAGGCCATTTATGTTCTTTTATATAAGGCCTCATGGGAACTGGGTTGTGATGGTTTGAACTCATTCCATACTGAGAACCCAATAACCATCAGGAGTAAACCTGATATCCTTCCATTTCAACAGAATGCATTTTAACCCACATTTCTTTCAACAAAAGTGACAGGAGTTATGTGAATGTTCTGAGCCATGCAGTTTCATTTGTTAATGCTGACTTTCTATCACCTCTATTCGGCTGGGTCAATGGGTTAACTGGTAATTTTCCAGGTGGCACCAAACAGTGAGGGCCAGCAAACGATTCATTTAAGTGTGCAGGCATCAAAGTTCAGTGGAACATACACGAGCACCTATGGGAAATTCTCATTACAGGGTCACTGGATAGTGATAGAAAAGGGGAACAGCCAATGTTATGCAGATCCCATTAAAAACATAGTAATGACAAGTTAACTCTGCTTCATGAAATTAGAACCAGGTAACATGGGATGAGTTGGCTCCCCTCTTTAGAAACTCTTAGGAAGGATATTATTAAACTGGAGAGGGTTTAGAAAAGATTTACCAGGATGTTGCTGGGAATGGAGGGCTTGAGTTATAAAAAAATAGGCTGGATAGGTTGGGACTTTTCTCACCGGAGGGTAAGAGGTTCTGGAGTGACCTCATAGAGGTTTATAAAATCATGAGTGGCATAGATATGGTGAGTAGCAAAGGTCATTTCCCTGTGGTAGGGATTTCAAGACTAGGGGACATATTTTAAGGTGACAGGAGAAAGATTTAAAAAGGACATGAGGGGCAACTGTTTTATACAGCGAGTGGTTGGTGTGTGGAATGAACTGTCAGAGGAAGTGGTGGATGCAGGTACAGTTACAACACTTAAGAGTCTTTTGAATAAGTACATGAATGGAAAAGCTTTGGAGGGACATGGGCCGAATACAGGGCAGTGGGACTAGTTTAGTTTGGGAACTTGGTCAGCATGGACTGGTTGGACGAAGGGTCTGTTTCCATGCTGTATAACTCATATGACTCTTTGGTTGGCCAAAGCAAAGGTTTAACTTAATTGTTAACACACAGCCATACCACTCTATGATTAAAATGTAGTTAACTAGCTGAAGAGAAAAAAAAAGAGCCAATTACTGGGTATTCTTGACCAAAAGGGAGAGTGATCTTAATAAAGACATGGCCTCAAACTCACACACAAACACAGGTAAAAAATTAAAATGGGGATAGTGTATAGTACAAAAAGGAAAATAAAATAATTGGCAGTTTAAAACTCTTAGCGTGTTCTTGAGATGCTGAGATTTAGCCTGGGATCAAAGACAATTTTCACAAGGCTAAACCCCACAAGTGACAACATGGTAGTCACTAGTTTATCACATCTTTTCAGTTTTTTTGGTTGATGGCTAAATATTGGCAGGGCACCAGGAGAGTTTTCTTACTTCTCTTTGAATAGTGCTGTGGAATCTTTTATGTTAGCCTGAGATAGCGAAGGTTTCATTTGAAAGACTGCACTTGCAACAGTCCAACATTTCCATGGTGCTGCCTTGGAGTGTAAGCCTGGATGATGCACTCAAGTCTCTGGAATGGGTTTTGTAACTTGAATTGATAGGCTGACTAAGACAGTTTTTTTGGGCATGTACTCACCTTCTAATGTGCATCCTACAACTAATGATAACATGCGTCCTCTCTTCACTACTGTTGTATGGTTTCAGCTTTAGCTTCTAAAACTCCCTACCTAAATCTCTCAGCAATTCTACTTCTCCTCTCCTTCAAAAAATCCTTAAAAGTAACTCTTTGACCAAGTTTTTTGGTCATCTGCCCTGACAATTGTTCATATTGTCAACTTTTGTCTGATAACGCTGTGGTTTGAATGTTAAAGGCACAATGTGAGTTGTAAGCAAGCAGGAAATGTAAATAAATGACTGCTGTACCTGTAGATGATACAGGCAGTGTTCTGGCACATGCTGCAGTTACTGAGGTCCTGGCCAGTCCGATAGAAGTTTCTTCTGTAATGTAAAAATTAGGATGTAAATCAGAAAAACATGCAATATTCAACAATGCTAACTGTATTAATGCAGGACATAGTGTGAAAACAAGTGTGTTCTTCAGGTAATATATACCCTGCCCAAGAATGTCTATTTGAAGTAGTCTTCAACCCAAAAATTGTTATTATCTTGGAGCTTCCCAATTTTTTTTAAACTACATAGATTTACCATACTAAAAATATCAGGAATGAGTTGAGTAGATGTAATTTGATAGGGAGCTCAAAAGGCATCAGAGAGCTGAAGCTGATTTTCATACTGTGTATCCACGTGTGTGTCTCAGGAAACAGAACTGTGGTAGCACTACATGACAGAAATGCCACAACCTTCTCAGTGAGAATGGAAGCGGGAGGAGACACTGAAGCTGAATGGTGTGACTAATGGCTGCAAAGAGCCGCTATTCCCTGATTGGCGACTCCCTTATCGAACGCTAAATGACCGAAATTTAAACATTAACTTCCTCCATTCACTTATTAAGTTGCTGGAGAAATAAGCACACTGTTACTGGGAGACAGTACAGTATCTTTGATAATGAGTCCTGTTTACTGTTGTCTGTACAGCCTCTGCTCAAGTAGACTGGGTAACAATTTTCTATAGTCCTGTCTTTAACTCATTGACTGACACATGGAGTGAATAGATTCTTTGGTGATTGTGTCAAATTTTGTGATGAGATCACAAAGAATAATCAATGTTAATGGTATATGAGCATTGGTCTAAAGAGTGTCACTCAGGGCTTTGATTAGGGCTATTGAGCAGTTGGCTGTCGTTGAAGAGGTGAATGTAAAGAATCACAAAAGGAAAGGACTTGGAACTAGAAGCCTACAACATATTCAAGTTCCATGAAGAAGAAAATGAGGCTGGATTTGGGACGGTAGCAAAAATTGAATTGAGAGTTTTCCTTTAATGTGAGGAAGATGACAATAGTATTGAATTGGAAGATAAGCATTCCGAGGAGAGTGAAACATATCGATGGGAGTTATCAGGATTTTGGTGTGAATAGGGTCTGGCCTCGTCGAGGAAGTGAGCTTGGAGACGATAAGGAGACGTCAAGTTGTGAGTGATTGGAGTTCAGAACCTAAGAGGTAGCACGATGAGAAGGAAAAATCCAGCCTCGTGGGTGAAATGAACTGACAGATTGGAAAGGTTTGACCTTGATGAAGAAAGCCTTCAGAGTCTCCCAAATGTTTTTAAAGGTGAGAATGGAGGCAGCGAGACTGACAGGTCAATGAGGCAGCTCGTTCCGGAGTCGAGGAGGTAGAAGTTGCTTTGGTCTTAGTGGTTTTAGAATTGTGTGTGGCCTTACCATGAGGCATTGATGTCAGCCGCACACATTTTTAGGAAGAGAGTAGGGCTGAAGGAGGGTAATGAGGTTTACGAGTATCAATCCAGAGATACTTTAACTTACGGAAGGAGGTGAACAACAGCTGAGAGAGAGAGAGAGTTGCCAAGAATGTAGCCTTGATTATAGGTAAGACAGTTTCTGAGGGAAAGAGAAGATTAGACTGGACAGGAGGGGAATAAAGTCACAGGAAAGAGGACAAGAGAAATAGAAATTAAAATGAACAAAGATTAGGAGACCCGGAGCACTCAGACTGAGGGAAGGAAGAAGGGACGATATTTCCAATTAACTCAAATTTGGATTTTACACACTTCCCTCCCCCCCAGGTTAATATGTTGGGTTGGAGTGAGGTATAAAATCTGTACAGCACAAAATGAGACCATTTGGTCCATTGAGTCTGCCCTGACACCCCAAAGAGCATTCCGCCCAGACCCAGACCCCAACCCTATCCCCGTATTAACCATGGCTAATCCACCAAACCTGCACATATTTGGACTGTTGGACGAATCCAGAACACCCGAGGAAACCTACACAAATGTGGGGAGAACGTGCAAACTCCACACATGATAAGTTTGTGAATTGTTGAAAATTGGCCTTTATGTCTGTGTGAATGGGTACCAAGGTAATTATAAGTTATAAGAACACTACAAAGATTAAGCGAGATGGCAGCAGCTATAAGCTGGGTGAGGGGATTGTGAGTATCTGTTTAAATGACACTCCCTGGGTCCCTTTCTAACAAAGTTTAAAAAAATGCTTTTAATATACACTTTTTTTCCCTTGATGCTTAAACCGCCCGGAAGCAGATGAGGTCTCGGTTTAACTTCTTCTGTGTAAAAGACACTTCTGATGGTGCAGTGCTCCCTCAACAGTGAGGTGTCAATCTGTATTATGTGCTTAAGTTTCTGGAGTGTATTTAAATCCATGGTCAGTTGATTTCAAGCCTGACACATCTGCAAGTTTAAGTCCATAAAATACAATCATCGCTTTCAGTTGTACATAAGTACACTTTTCTCCAATTTCATGGCAGAAGGATTGAATAAACATATACTGTTTACTTTCAGTGGTTACTTGCAACATTTCCTCCTTGATGGTTGGTGATCAAGTATTGATCCAATCCTAGAACTCTTCATACTTGGCGGAATAGTTACCAAGAGTCTAAATTTTTTTTTTCAAAGCACTTATTGAGTTTTTTTTAAGAGAGCTATCTTTTGATTTTTGGAGGCTGCTTTTGGTTTTCAGGGGCTTTTTTTATTCTTATTAACTTAATTGTTAGGTGAGGCTTCACATCACAACAATGCCTTCTGTACGTGTGTTCGTATATGGGGTATTTGGACTGAGAGACAAAATTAGAGTAATTCATCAATATTCTCAATAATTATTAACACTCCATTTAGTTTAAAGATGCAAAACTAAAGGCAAATATTAATTTCCAAGGCACCACAGTATTTAAATTGGTGCAAGAAAATAATTTAACAAGTTGTACTTTTTTCAAAGTAATTAATAGCAACTTCTACACTCACGATGTCATCTCCCTAAATTCAACTTCCACTGACTGTTGAGGTCACAACTAATACGTTTTCCACAAAGTTGGAAAATTTTAACTTGACTTACTGCATCTCTTAAGATAATCCTCTAATTCTCTTTTCAAAAAAAAAACTGCTTTTACCGCCAACATTTTCAGGCAATGCAGCCTTTCGTGCCTCAGATTCTTTTTGCCATTCATCTTAAATCCTCGTCCTTTGGTTCTTGGCTCTCCTTCAGCTGAAAGTGTTGCCGTGTTTCTACTCGGTTCAGACCCTAACTGACTTTGAACATCTCTCCCCTCAACTTTGTCTCCTCTATCAAGAACAACCCCAGCTTTTCCAGTTCAACCTCACAACAGAGGCTCTTCAGTCATGGGCACACTCATGTAAATCTTTTCTGTACCCTCTTGACTTTGTTTCCAAAGCAAAGTGGCTGAAATTGGACGTTTATATGCCTGGATGACATCAGGCTTTCTTTTTATATTAACGGCTGGTCTCTCCTCCTCGCTTTTGCTTTTTCTCATTTGCCCACTTACTTGCTCTATTCAGCCTGTTTCTCAAAGGGCCCTGAAAATCTGCACATGCTGAAATACTCAAAGTTGGTGAAAATGCAGACCCAGCCCAAGAATGCCTTGAAAAGACAGATTTATTTTGGATAGCCCTGCACCTACTGACAGCTCTCTGAAGGCACTGACATATTCCAAAGACTTACTGTACATACTGAACACATCCTGGGAAGGCCTGTAAATACCGATACATAAAATCCCTGAAAGTACTGACACACTCTGGAGTGTCAACTTATGTGTCGGCTTGTCTGAAGGTAGGCTTGTACTCACAACCTTTTGGTTCAGAGCTGACAGCATTACTAGATCCCTAACTTACACTGATTAAGGCATTTGCTAGACCTTACATGGTGTGGAAAGCATTCGAATTGACAGCAGTTGATACAATAATTACTCAGACAGCATTCAATGACCCTGACATTGTAAGACTGTATTAATTCAACTCCATCACGTTCACTGACACCCTTGGGTTATTTTGGTCTTGTTTTCTTTCTTCACTGACTATTCTGCAAATCGTCTGTGTCCTATAGATTTTTTTTTGAACTTCATTCAAAAAACCACTACTCACAGATATACATCAATGCTCTGTGTTTGTGGTTTAGAGCAATATATCTGAAGCCCACTGATAGCCCACATGCGCACACATATAGCGGAGAGTCAGATTTTTATGCCTCTATCTACTTTGGAACGGAAGCTAGCAGAGGTTTCAAAACAGCAATCCGAACCCAATTCTGTGATTCTCACTCCTACTCCAGCTGCCAGCTGTTTTTAATGTCACAGGATCAGGGTGCAGATAACATACTAGGTTACAGCACTTCTGACCTTTCTGACTCCATTGCAGTGTTTACCATTTTAGATCCATGTCAATTTAATGAATTCAGCTCTGGTTTGGTTGAATTTGTGGTTCAGGACATCTCATAGGGAGTCATGAAACATGGAGGATCCCTTGGTTGGAGTGAGAAACCTTTAGATATTTAATTCAAAAGTTGTTGCAAACATCACATAATGTAATAAATACATTCTTAATAAAATGATATTTCTGAATAAGATGATGTTTTGCCAGAGCTTTGTTTAGAATAGGACAGTGGCCATTAGATTTTTGAACTATTGTAAACTTGGAAAAAGTATTTAAATGTATCAAATTAATTTAAAAATCAAAAGATCCTGTAAATCAGAAACAAAAGCAGAAATTGCTGGAAAAGCTCAGCAAGTCTGGCAGCATCTGTTGAGAGAAATCAGAGTTAACATTTCAGGTCCAGTGACCCTTCCTCAGAACAAAGTGGACCTCTCTAAGGAAGGGTCACTCAACTCAAAATGTTAATTCTGATTTTTCTCAACTGATGCTGCCCAACTTGCTGAGCTTTCCCAGCAATTTCTGGTTCTATGTCAGGTTAATTTATTCAGGGTGTCAAGTGGTCTTCTGGATTGAACTGTGTTGACATTCAAACTATAAATGTTAGCTGCACTCTGTGATTTACTTTTCTCATCGATCAACAGCTCAGACAGCTGTTCAATTTTCAAGATACAACTGATTGCAATTGATGGCCATCTGTTCCATTATTTCACTGGTTTTAATGCACTCAGCCCTGGAGGCTTTGTTGACACAGTTGTGCAATGAAATTTCATGATGAATGCTTTGCTGAGTCTGAACATTATTAATGAATTCATTTCAGCAGGGGTCATCGACAGATGTGACAAGAGGATTCTGAGTTTTGTTTTGTTGGCAGCTTCATGAACACGTCACAGCGTCATGTCTTTGAAGATGTTTTGAAAGATTCTTTACTTTTTTTAGATTTCTGAATATTGGATTGGATTAAAATTTTTCTCTCTGAGCAGACGTTTGAATACCAGTGGGTTTGGTTGATAGTTTTATGAGCTCCTAAGTGGATTAAGGTCATTTCAAGTAGATTTTGACAGTATCATAAGCACTCACCGATATCTCAATATAATGGATGAGTAGTAGTACAGATGGTCCATGGGGAGTGGGTGAAGATGAGAACTGGCCAAGCTCAAGTGAACAAAGTGAAACTTCTAGCCTGGCAGCATCAACATTCATCCACTTCAACTTCCACTCAGCACCACTTAGGGAAACAAATGTCCCAACAGCCTTCCCTGCTACCCCATAATGAAAACAGGCAGGAGAGGTGGCAACTTATTCCTCAGCTTCATCCACTCCTCATAGTACAGATGGGCAATCAATCCTCTCTTATGATAGGACATTGTATATGTCCCAATTTCCATGCACCTAGCATCCACATGGATGAAACTCATGAGGTCTACAACATTTTTGAGAGGTTAGTGAGTGTTTATACACAGGAGGCGGAAATTCGCATTGGGAAATGGTCCCATCAATGATTCCCGCCTCATCTGCCCAAGATGCATTGCAGCAGTGCCATTGGAGAATGATCAGAGCAGATCTTGGGCCAGTCCTCCAATATCAGGGGGTGGCAATGGCCTAGTGGTATTATTACTGCACTATTAATCCAGAAACCCAGGTAACGTCCTGGGGATCTGGGTTCCAATCCTGCCATGGCAGATGGTGGAATTTAAAAACAATTGTTTAAAAAAAAACACACTGGAAGTAAGATCTAATGACGTTTGTGAATACATTATCGGAAAACAAAAATCATCTGGTTCACTAATGTCCTTTAAGGAAGGAAACTGCCAAACTTACCTGGTCTAGCCTACATGTGATTCCATACCCACAGCAATGTGGTTTTATTCTCAACTACCCTCTGGGCAATTAGGGATGTGCAATGAATGTTGGCTTAGCCAATGTTGCCCATATCCCATGAATGAATAAAAAAAGTAGCCCCAGTAATAAAATATGAAGACCTCGGTGGAGGGAAAATATGCAAGAATGGCTTCAGAGTTGAGAGACTTTAATAAGAAGAGAAATTAGTGAATCTGGAATTTCTTTACTTTAGAGTAGAGAAGATTTAATGGAAAACATTGCAAGTTATTATGGGTTTTGATTGAGTAAATAAGTGGAATCTGTTCCACCACCAGAAGGTTCAGGAACAAAAGATACGGATTTAACATAATTGGCAGGAGAAGCAGAGGGAAAATGGAGACATTTTCCTTGTGTGGAAGCTCCAATGATCTTGGCTGAAATTCTGATGGAAGCAGATTCCATGGTAACTTTCAGAAGGTTATATACTTTCAGAAGCCAAGCATTTGCAGAACAGAACTGGGGGAGTGTGGAAAGTAGATGAGTGGGAGTAATTGAATAGCTCTTTCAAAAAGTTGGCAAAGACACAATGCTTCAAACTGTGCCGTAAAATTCTATGTTTAAAGGGCTGAGATAAATAGGCTCCTGCTATCCGTGTCTGACTTGAACTAACTCTCAACAATCTGAACCCTGGTGGTCAGGCAAATGATTCACTGAATTTGCCAACTGAGACAGGTGAAGATGCTTCCTGAGGAAGGCACAGTGTGAAGAACAGGGGAGGGCTTCGCTCTCACTCTCTGATCAGCAATCATCTTTAAAAGCAAATTGTCTGCTTGAAGCTGGCAGTTTTTGGGAGTTTGCTGTGCAAGTATTCTCTGCCATGATCCAACATTACAGCAGTGACACACTCCTCAGAGTCATCTTGTGGATTGTGAAATGTTTCGGAGCTTCATGAATGACACTGTAAATATGAGGTTGCTTTTCACCGATAATTTGCAGCTTCCGAGAAGTTGAAGCAATTTTCAGGAGCTGCCATTGTGTCTGACAATTAATTAACACACAGCGCCAAACGGACAAACTTGCTGAGGGGAGCTGTGGTTAATGATTGCACCACTTCCTCCATTAATTCATCCACCTCACAGCACTATACGTCAGACTCCCGCTTGGTGTCTTCACTGTAAACCATTGGCAGAGAAGTAGTCATGGAGATTAAAAGGAAACAAAGCAGTTAGGGAAAACAAAACCAAAGAATGTTAGAGGAGTGCTATTCATCATTGAGGTAAAATGATGCTAGCAGTTGAAGAAGAAATGTTCAATGATAAAGCTAGTAGGAGTACAGGAGCAAGAACAGGCCCTGTTCAGGCTTAGAAGTTGCGCTGCCCTTTAACTGGATCATGGCCAACCTGCATTTCCACACCATTTGCCAATTTGGGTGCATATCTGGCTCATCCATGCTTACCCAATGAAAATCTATCATTCAAAGTCTTCAAATCCCCAGTCTCCTTTGCGTAAACTCGAGCTCACTGCTTTCATTCCTGAAGCATCTCCAGCAGTAATTTCAAGATTGTGGGCAATTGTACCTTAGTGTTTCCACCATGTCCGTAAGTGAGAGCGACTGGAGGAGGCGAAGGTGGGAAAACCTGTCGGGATTTTCGGGCAACCAGGCCTCTGACTGGTATTAGGACCTGGGATGAGGGGATGCCTGTTGCTAGGTAACTGCTGGGCAACCACAGATTTGCAGCTTCAGAACTCAGCAGTGCCATGGAACAGGTTGTAGTTGCTGCTGGTACATTAACCTGTCCACAAATACCCGCTAACTGGACTCGCAGACCTCAGTTCTGGGGACCCAGGTTCAAATCCTACCAAGGCAGACAGTAGAAAAGGAATTCAATAAAAATCTGGAAATAAGAGTCAAATGAGGACCATGAATCCATTGCCAATTGTCAGAAAACCCAACTAATATCCTTCAGGAAAGTAAACTGCCACCCTCATCTTGTCTCGTTGACATGGGACTCCAGACCCACAGCAATGACTAGTTGACATGTAACTGCCCTCTAGGCACTTGGGGGATGAGTAATAAATGCTGGCTTAGCCAGCGACACCCTTACCCCATGAGTGAACAACAAAAAGGTCAGTAATGGGGGTGAGATGTTCTTACAACTTGGCTGTTGTGTGGAGAGGAGGGTCTAATGTGGAGATCAGAGGCAAGGCCAGAGAGAGTGCTCTGAGTAGCTACCTTGGTGCCCTAGATTACTCTGTCAATCGTGGGCAGATTCGTGCCAACTGAGGGACTCCTGCCCTCATTTTAACTGACAGCCTGCCCACGCTGGTTAACCAGTCAGGGAAAGTGACTCTTTCCCATCTCACCCGGAGCTGAAATAATCACAGCCCAGGCAGGTGGAGGTCCTTAAGAGGTCACTCATTGATCATCTGAAGGCCTTAAGAGACTGCAGGGAAGGAAGGTGGAGTTTGGGCCTTCCTGTCCAGAACTTAAAACAAGCAGCAGGCATATGCTGATTCACCACCACACCCTACCCTTCCAGACCCATCGCCTCCCTGCAAGGAAATTTCCACCTTTTGCCTCCTTGAATCTGATCTCCTACTGAGTTTGCTTAACATTTGAAATATCTAGTGGAGTCTAGAAGGTTGAGAGGTGGCTTTATAGAGACTTCTAAAACAATAAGGGGTATAGATAAGGTGAACAGCAGGTGTCTTTTCCCTAGGGTGGGAGATTTCAAGACTAGGAGGCATATTTTTAAGGTGAGAGGAGAAAGAGTTAAAACAAAACATGAGAGACAATTTTATTTTAAACAGAGAGTGGTTCTATGTTGAATGAACTACCAGAGAGAGTGATGGATGCAGGTACAGTTACACATTTAAAAGACATTTAGATAAGTACATGAACATGAAATGTTTGGAGGGATGTGGGCCGAATGCAGGCAGGTGGGACCAGTTCAGTTTGGGATTATGTTTGGCATCAACTAGTTAGACCGCAGGGCCTATTTCTATGTTGTATGACTATGTCCCTATGACCTCTTGAGTCTCTACAATTCTGTGGAACACAAGCCACATTTATGCAACCCATCCTAATAATTTGCCCCCTGTATTATGTATTTGGCAAATGTTTTGGCCCATTAAATGAAAGGAAACATTATTTTTGAACCTAATCTGACTGTTTCTTGATCACAGGGTCTAGTGTGTTAGCTTTTGTATCTCCTGAGTCAGAAAATGACTGCTGGTGAAATCAGGGAAGATCACAATCAATTTTGTGTGATATTTCATTCATGTGATCACTTTGTCTCCACTTTTACAATTTATATGAATGATTGAGATGGATGAATGAAAGACATGGCCACTATATTTGCTGGTGACACAAAAATAGGTATGAAAATAAGGGGGCATAAGAAGGTTACACAGATTGGTTGTGAATATGTGAAAATCTGACATGTAGTGCATCATGTGAGAAAATGTGAACTTGCCCACTTTGGCAGTTTTTAAAAAAGAAACCTCTCTAAATTTGCAGAGCTCTGAGTTGCAGAGGGATCCGGGTGTCCTGGGGAGTGAATCTCAACACATTAGTATACGGGTGCAATAACTAATTACGAAAACTAATCAAATGTCCTTGTTTAGCACAGTGGGAGTTAATTACTGAAGTAAGAAGGTTATACTTTAGCTTTACAAAGCATGGGTGAGCCCACATTGAGTGGACAGTATTGGTCTTATTTAAGGAACAATGTAAATGTGTTTGAAGCAATCCAAAAGAAAGTTTGATAGAATCCCTACAGTGCAGAGCAGGCCATTTTGCCCATCAAGTCTGCACCGACCCTCCAAAGAACATCTAACCCATACCCACCCCTATCCTATCCCTGGAACTCTGAATTCCCCATGTCTAGTCCACCTAACCTACACATCCCTGTCCACTATGGGCAATTTAGCATGGCCAATCCAACTAACCTGCATGTCTTTGGACTGTGGGAGAAAACTGAGCACCTGGAGAAAACCCACACAGATGCGGGAAGAATGTATAAGCTACATATACATAGTCGCATGAAGGTGGAATCAAACCCGGGTCCCCTACGCTGTAAGGAAGCAGCATTAACCACTGAGCCACCATGCCACCCACCTAATGTTTGCTTAACTAATATCTGGAAATGAGAGGGGTGTTTTATGAGGAAAAATTGGAGCAGGGTAGGCATATATCTGCTCGAGTTCTGAAGAATAAGAGGTGACATGATTGAAGCCTATACAATTCTGAGGGGGTTTAACAGGTTGCATGTGGACAGGGTGTTTTCTCTTATGGGAGACTCTAGAACTAAGTCATTGTTCAAAGGTAAGGAGTCACCAATTTAACATGGAGATAAGGAGAGTGTTTTTCTCTTCGAGAGTTGCGAGTCAACAGGTAGTAAAAGAAAAGTCTTTGAATCTCTTGAAGACAGTGGTAGATAGACTCTTGATGGGTAAGAATATAAGGGATTGGTTATCTGGAGTAGGTAAGAATTGAGATTTCAAATCAGCCATCATTTTATTGAATGGTAGAGCAATCTCAATGGGCCGAGTGGCCTACTCCTGCTTCTAATTTGTATGTTTGATGTTTTATATATATGTATATCTCCACGTCCAGAGTTTGGGTTAGTGAGGATAATGTCAAGTTCAGAAAATGTGATTTTAATTTTAACCATTAATACTGTTGAGCTAACAGAAGGCAGAATTGATCCAATGAATTGTTCTGAGCTAAAAGCCTGTGTCGCAATCAGTTTGGATGAAATTTTTTTTTGTAGCAAGTGCTTTACATCTGCCAATGAAATGGTTATTTTCATGACACACGCCAGGATGGTATTAAGGCAGAATGCTGGAGTCAGTGATCTAACAGAAACTAATGGGAGCTGAGGCTGTTTCACATTCAAGAACTGCGACTGTGTTCTGACCCAGATACTTTGCTGCGAGTCAGTGAATTATTGAAGCTCATGTAGAAAAATTATGTAAAAGAAGGAAAAAAAAAATTGAGCATGGGGAGGGCAAGTGGTGGGGAAGAGTTATAAAATTCACAATGTGCTGGCAATATTATCTTATTTTGGAAAACTAACCATTTTAAAATTGTATCAGAGATAAAAGGTACTGCAGATGCTGGAGAATCCGAGATAACAAGGTGTGCGGCTGGATGAACACAGCAGGCCAAGAAGCATCATCGGAGCAGGAAAACTTGACGTTTCGGGCCTAGTCCCTTCACCAGAAATGGGGGAGGGGAAGAGGGTTCTGAAATAAATAGGGAGAGAGGGGGAGGCGGATAGAAGATGGATAGAGGAGAGGATAGGAGGAGAGGAGGTGGACAAGTCGGAGAGGCGGGGATGGAGCCAGTAAAGGTGAGTGTAGGCAGGGGGGTAGGGAGGAGATAGGTCAGTCCAGGGAGGACAGACAGGTCAAGGGGGTGGGATGAGGTTAGTAGAATAAAATTGCCTCTCAGGCCCAGAAGTCCTTACCAACTGATTGACATGACATTCAAGGCCCATTTCACATTAGTACCTGACTAGTTGGACAGCCTTCACTGCACCTGCCTCTGCAAACTGGGCTTGCTGGAGGTCAGAACTGTAGCTCATTTGCATCACAACATTACAGCGATAAAAAGCACTAGCGGAATACATAATACCTGACCACCAATTCCCTACGCACTCCTGATCAACTGGGCCATTAATTAGTGACTAGCTCTTACATGCTCTAATTATTACAACAAGACAATGATACTAATCCTTTGCTCTTTTCTCTGATGGCTTTCAATAGAAGGAATGGTTTGGTTAAACTCAATGTCACTAACAGTTCTATACCTTTGTTGACACATCTGCTGCTCCGACTCCCTCAACCAAGACCTCTTTAATCATCTCCTTGTCCAAATTTCAGAATCCCTATCTGACAGCACTGTGGATTGGATCACAAAGGTTTAAGAATTACATTGAATACACAGCCCTGGAACAGCCCAATCAGCTCAGCTAGTCAATCCCTGTGTTTATGCCTCACCAAGTTTCCTCCACCCATTGTCATTTAACTCAGTCGGCATTTCCCTCCACTCCTTTGCCCTTTGTGTGATTATCCAAGTTCCAATCAGATAATTTGTTGTAAAACATGTTCAGCATTGTTGAAATGTTGCATTTGTCAGGACAGAATCACAAGAATACCAAATCTCAAAAGGCAGTAACAATTTGATATTGCAAGGGAAGAGAATGCCAATTGGTCATAGCGCTGCCATGGCAAACACACCAGAGAATGGCTGTCTCCCACAATTTAATTTAGTTGACCAATGGTTAGCACAGCTGCCTCACAGCTCCAGGTACTTGAGTTCAATTCCAGCCTTGGGTGACTATCTGCGTGGAGGTTGCATGTTCTCAGTGTCTCAGTGTTAGTTTTCTCCTGGTGCTCTGGTTTCCTTCCGCAATCCAAAGATGTGCGAGTAAGGTGGATTGGCCATGCTAAATTGTCCATAGTGTCCAGGGATGTGCAGGCTAGGTGGGTTAGCCATGGGAAATGCAGGTTTACAGGGATAGGTCTGGGTGGGTTGCTCTTTGGACAGTCATTCTGATTCAATGGCTGAATGGCCTGCTTCCACACTGTAGGGGATTCTATGATTCTGTTTGTTAAAGACAGAGCTCTATGTGTGAATATATTTCCAGTTTGTATTTAGCTTTCACTTAAATATATCCGAGCTATTCATTTTATCAACTAGTCTCTTGGGCAGTGGGTCTCACACGCTAATCACTCTCTCTGTAAATAAGCTTTTATTTCTGAATTCCCTTTTTGATTTATTGGCAACTATCTTACAATTGTAGCCTCGATAGTTTTCCATTCCTCATCACGGGAAGGACAGCCCTTGATAGGATTAAAACTTACTCACTTAACCCTATACTGCTTCTGAGCTGGAGATTCCTGGATGGACACTTCCTGTTATGAACCTGTCCAGGAATCTGTAAATCCAGCAGCAAAGGGAGTCTTTGTAGAAACCATGCCCATCTTACAATAATAACAGCATTGTGTTCTTGGAGTAAAAGTCCAGCACCTTGACAACTCCTGTGGAAGGCGAAGTGTGTGAGGTGGTTAGCCTGCCATGTAGGTAAGGTGGGCTGGCAGGCAGGGTCAATAGGGTACTGGATTAATACCATGCCTGGTAAGTAGAGTGTTGGGTGAGTGATGGTATGTATAGGGTGGAGGAGTTGTTGGCAGTGGAGGGATTAGGTATGTGCTGAGCGGGGTGATGGGGTGTCAGGCTGCCATTTTGGATGGGGTGCGTTGTTGGTGTCAAATCCAGCAGTGGGTGGGGGGGTGCGGTTGGGTGGTGGGGTTGGTGGAATCAGGCCAGTAAGAGGGCTGGGGGAGGGGGGGGATGGAAGTTGAGTTGGAATGAAGAGCGTTCCTACAGTGTGGAAACAGGCCACTTGGCCTTTCAAGTCCACAGCAACACTCCAAAAAGCGTCCCACCCAGACCCATCCCCTCCCCTATCCCCACATTTCCCATGGCTAATACACCTAAACTACACATCCCTGGATGCTAGGGGAAATTTACATTGGCCAATCCACCTCGCCTGCACATCTTTGGACTGTGGGAGGAAACCCACACAGACACGGGGAGAATGTGCAAACTCCACACAGACAGTCGCCCGAAGGTGAAATTGAACCTGGGTCCCTGGTGCTGTGAGGCAGCAGTGCTAACTATTGAGTCACCATGCCACCCAGGTTGGGGACGTTGGGTCTTGGAGAGTGTCAGGCCATTGGCGGGCTGTTATCCATGGGTGAGGGAGTCAGGGAGAGTTGAATGGGCTTTGGGGGAGAAAACTTCAGGCCTGCGGTGAGGGATGTTGATCGTGGAGGCAAGTGTGTGGAATGTGGTTTGGTTAGGAGGTGGTTGTCCAGCAATGGGGAGGCAGGGCAAAGGGGTTTATTTGAAGTGGAGGTTATAAGTAGTGATTCAGAGTTTTAATCCCCTGACCTATCCTGGGTAATTATTAAGCCAGACTGAGTTGGAACCGTCTGAAACAATTGGCTATCATGGATTATTTCAGATGGCCTCAGGCAATGTGGAATTGTCTACTGTAAAATGAAATTCCCCAGGGATTTTCCATGGAGTCACCTGCATTTGGGATTCTGCAGAGTCTCAATATGCATTCCAAGTCTCCGGTGCTCCAACAACTACTTGGCCACTTGAAATTCCTGACCATATTCTCGCTGTCTATCATACAGCACCCTTTCCTCACCTCAAAGGACCTCAGTCAGGTCACCTTTCACCTATTTTCTTTAAAGATAAAGAATGCTCAGTGCATCTTTGTCAGGGACAAACTACATAGGCTGGTTGTCAGTGCCCAAATCCCCAAGAATTTAATATTTCAAAAATTTCAACTTCTCTTGCCCTCCACTTTTCCCTTCCCTCTAGCTATCTACAAGTTTTTTTTTAAAAAAAGCAAAAGCTGGTTAAGAGTTGATTCTTCCTCCTGCCTTTCAATGACTCTGGTGGTAGGGCCATGGGAATCCTGGGCAAAGATAGGGTGAGGAACAAACTCCATGAAGCCTCCCTTCCTAGCATTTCATTGACTCTATCTGCTCCTGTCTGCCCTCCTGGGCGGACTTAAAAAAACCCCATGGCATGCAAGAGCAAACAGGGAAGTTTCTACAAATCATTGTTTATCCCTCAACCAACAAACTGAAAAAAAATCAGATCATCTGCCCATTTTACCATTGTTATTTCTGACTGAGACCTTGCTATACACAAATTCGCCGATGATGTTTTGTACATTGGGACTGCACTCCAAAAGAACCTCACTTACAATGAAGTGCTTTGCAAAGTCTTGGAAGGCACCACACAAAAGCAAGTTCTGTCTTTCTTTTACCTGTCGCTGTTTGTATCAGTCTCACGTACTTTTGAAAAAGAGGCCTAGGGGTGACTGTGCAACTCTTAGTTTTGATTAGATTAGTGTGTGCATCTGACATTCTAGTGCAGTGAGCTGATCGCTATTAACTAGCAACCATGATCTTCACATTGATGAATTCAGCATGGCGTTGTGCATAGTGTAGATTCAATTCACAGTAGGAAGTGTTTTTTTTTTTAAAAGGGATTTGGTAATAGTTTCTTATTTGCACTATTGAGCACATTGGTCTGTAATGTGAATCTGTCTCAGTAAATTCTCAAGCATGTAACTGATGATAGAGTTTAACATATCTGATGAAGCTCAACTGCTCCTCGCAGCAGCACAGACTATAAACTCCATCCAAAAACCATCTGTTACTTCCAAGAAAAGCAATGTTTTTTTGCCATCATTAAGATAATGCACTTCTTCAAAAATCTTGTATCCACATATGTGGAGACAAATCCTCCAGTCATGTTAGGTAGAGGGCAAGGCAGAGTTGGATGGGGGTGCACAGACATGACCTTATCATGATGACACTGTCATAAATACCTATGCTCACTTTTCTCACGGATACTGCCTGTGTGAGCTTGCCTTGCTTTGTGATCACACCTTCCAACCAACATTGCACTTCCTTATTGTGTGGTGGATTCCAACATGGTATGGCAGGTTGGACAGGCAGTTTGCATTGTAAATGTGTACACGGCGGATTATCAGGGGATTACATCAAATAAGGAAATGGGAACGATATTAGGCCTCCAGGTTCTCCATAAGATGTAGAAGCACAAGTAGGTTATTCAGCCCATTGAAAGTGCTCTGCTGTTATATAACATCATGGTTAATCTGATCATCCTCAACTCCACTTTCCTGCCTTTTCCCCATAACCCTTGAGTCCCCTACTGATTAAAAATCAGTCTATCTCAGCCTTGACCACTCTTAACCCCTCAACCTTGACAGCTCTCTGCAGTAAAGAATTCCACGGAGTTGCTAACCTCAAAGAAGAAATTTACTCACATCTCTGTCTTGAATGGGCAACTCCTTACACTGAGATTTTGCCCGCTGGTCCTAGACTCTCTCAAAGGGAAACAACCTTTTCACATCTATGTTAAATGGTGTGGCAGTGACCTGGGCTGCTCCAGTTTGAGGAGCACTGCTCATCTTTCTGGTCACACAACAGGAACAGGGAGTCTTCCCTTCAAGATCCTCCTTGGACAGTTCAGGTATGCCTCGAGCTCCTGATGTGATCTTGAAATGATCCCACCATCTAACTTCAGGAATCACTCTGATTGTCTATTCGTAAGCTCAAGGACTTTTGCCATGATAACTGTGATGGTATTCCACCATGCATTGTCCACCATTTTGAGTGGTGAGAAAACGCTGCAAGATGGATTTGAGAAGTTTGTGTCAGCTAAAATTAGAAAGGAAGGTAGTAGCTCAGATAAAAGGGAAATCAGATGGTGACAAAGGAGAATGGCATTCCGCATCTTGAGCCTGTCCCACCATTTTCCATATCATCAACGGAATCTATGCTTCATCCTATTTCTATTAATAATTCCAAACCAATTGTCTTTTATAGGGTACATTTTATAAGTTAATGTACGGAAAAAAAATCTAACTATTCACCTTTCCGTAAATCATTAACTTATCTCAAGTCACTTCTGTCCAAATGCCTTCACTGATGTTGTGATCCAGTTCTACACTTCCTTACTACAGTAATCAGATCAAACTAAGTTAAAACACAAGTTTTAAAAGGGTTTTGTGATGTTTATTTCTCTTGGAAAGCAATGGGCCTGAGGTGAACTCTGTGCAAGTGGAGAGGTTTTGAGTGAGTTAAAATTGGACCCAAAATGTGTGTATTGGGGAATTGTCCATAAATGCAATGTTATTGAAGCTGGCAGATTTGTTAATATTATATTCTTGGTGATTTTAAGAAACTGGTGAGAGATTCTATGCTAAAAACCAAAAGAACTGTGGATGCTGTAAATCAGGACCAAAAACAAAGTTGCTGGAAAATCTCAGCAGGTCTGGCAGCATCTGTGGAGGAGAAAACAGAGTTAACGTTTCGGGTCCGGTGACCCTTCCTCAGAACTGAGG
>JAHRHZ010000093.1:1098324-1113315 GCA_024137785.1 Ginglymostoma cirratum | reverse complement strand
TCTGGCAGCATCTGTGGAGGAGAAAACAGAGTTAACGTTTCGGGTCCTCAGTTCTGAGGAAGGGTCACCGGACCCGAAACGTTAACTCTGTTTTCTCCTCCACAGATGCTGCCAGACCTGCTGAGCTTTTACAGCAACTTTGTTTTTGTTCGTGAGAGATTCTATATTGTTTTGTTCTTGTCTGTTATCTTTCTCAAACCTTGGTGATATTTCGCACGAAGGGTTTTAGGTGTTATCTCTGTCAGGCCTGAAATCATAGAATCCCTACAGTGTGGAAGGAGTGCACTCAGACCATTGAGTCCACACCAAGTTGCTGAAGAGCATCTCACCCAGACTCAACCCCCTACCCCATCCCTGTAACCCTGCATGTCCCGCATGTCCAATCCACCTAGCCTGCACGTCCCTGAACACTATGGGCAATTTAGCATGGCTAATCCACCAAACCTGCACATCTTTGGACTGTAGAAGGAAACTAGAGCACCTGGAGTAAACCCACGCAGACACGGGGAGAATGTTCAAACTCCACACAGAGCCCGAGGCTAGAGTCCCTGGTGCCGTGAGGCAGCAGTGCTAACCACTGAGTCACTGCGCCACCCCAAGGAGGAATAGTTCATCAGCATAAAATACAACAGTTGTGCTTTATCTTGCATTCCCATTTTCAATATGTGATGATGAGAAATTAAGAATGAATACTGGGCGTGCAGCCGAGATCTCTCTTTTGGACCTGAGTGTTATCCAGAATGGAACAGAGTCTTAGGGAGCTACAAGTTTTCAGTCCATGCTGAGGCAGTTCAAAAATGTTGCAGGGCTATGGAGAAAGAGCTGCGGACTGGAGGTAATTGGATAGACTTATCAATGAGCAGGCAGAGACATAATGGGCTGAACAGCCTCTCTTTGTGCTGACTTTAATAGGGATTAAGGGACACCTTTTTTCACACAGAGGGTGGTGTGTGAATTGAATGAGCTGCCAGAGAAAGTGGTGGAGGCTGATACAATTTAAAAGGCATCCGGATGGGTACATGAACAGGAAGGGTTTGGAGGGATATGGGCCAAATGCTGGCAGTTAGGACTAGATTAATGTAGGATATCTGGTTGGCATGGATGAGTTGGAGCAAAAGGTCTGTTTCCGTGCAGTACATCTCTATGATTCTAATTAGTTTCAATGTCACTTGCAAATATTGCTACCAGCTTCAGGGAGCCTGGGGTACACAAGGACTAGACAACATTGGTTCAAACTAGTAATTATTAATAATAAGACTATATACAGAAGCATGGTAGAGTGAGACTTCACTAGAGCTGTCTTGCATCCGTGCAATGCAATCTGATCACAATGACATCGCTATGCAATCCAGCTATTGAGGTGATCCATACCCTACACTACTGCTTCAAGAAGGGGCAAAAAGAAAAGATCAAGCAATAGATCCTGTTAAATTGTCCTGTCAAAAGACATGCATGAACTGTTGGTAACCTGTTATGGGTATTTTCCTTCCTCAAAGATATATTAGTCATCCTGCTTATGACTAATAAGGTTTAGAATTGAAGATTCTGGTGTATGGCTTGTTAAACACTGGGAAGGGTTTCTGTGGAATCCTTAGGAGTCACACTGGCTGAGGGTAATCTTCAGTGCCATAATTCCCAGTGCCATCAAACTCTACTACAAAGACACAGGCAAGAGTAGCAACAGTATCAAGGGTTCATCATCATCTCCAGGAGATGCAGAATCCCTGCTTGGGCATATATTTGCCATTCCTTTATTGTGACTAGATCAAAATCGAGGAACTTCCTGCCTAACAGCATCATGGAAGCTCCTTAACCCCCATGGAGCGCTGCAGTCCCAAAAGTCTCACAAATACATTAAATTTATTGCCAACGTCTGTCTTGAAAGTGTTACACTTATCGAGAACACATCACTTTTCTTTCCATGAAGTATCAAGAACAATAAAACAGACATAGCCCTAATGGGGAAACTAGGACAAAAAAGATTTGCATTATCGCTATGTAATTATTAGACTGTACCATCTTATTCCTAGCATTGCTTTCATGCAATTCACAAAGTTTTGTCAAATACTTCTTTATAGACAATGAAGCAAATCTTAACTTTGTATAACAGGGTAAAATGGGCAATACTGGGTTTCATGATTGATTAAGTGAATGGAAATTAAAGAGTCCTGGAAAGAGCTATTTCGTGCTTACAGCCAGTCTTTTACCATTGCATCGAGTCACAGTCTACCCTCTTAACCCTGGTGGTTATCCCTAGCCTATGAGGAGATGATCTTTTCAGCACATTGCAACCAATCAGTAAGCATATTGGCAGGATTGTCACATGAGGAGAGATTGGTTCAACTGGGCTTGTATTCACGAAGTGTCAAAGAATGAGAGAGGGGCTCATTAAAACAAAATCCCAACAGAGCCGGACAGACTGGATGTGGGAACGATGTTTCCCCTGACTGTGCGGTCTAGAACAAGATGTCATGTTCTTGGGATGTGGCTTTGGCCATTTTGAACTGAGAAGAGAAGACATTTCTTCACTCAGGATGGTGAATCTGTAGAATTAGATAAGGTTGTGCAGGTCAAGTCACTGAATACATTTAAAGAAAGAAGGAAATTGATTTATAGACTTTAAAAGGGTTAAGAGGACAGAGTGGGCATTGGCTTTGAGATAGAGGATCAGACATAATTATATTGAATGGTGGGACAAGTTAGATGGACTGAATAGCCTATTTTTGTTTCTTTTTTCCTATATCTATAATGTACAGACAAGTAAACAAGAGGGGTTCATCTGCAGTTCTAAACAATTGTATTTCACCAAGTGGAGAGTTCCCACTGTTTCTACATCTGAGAGTTCAACAACAAATTCCTAACTGTACCCAAAGTACTATTGCAAGGCTGATATTTGCCATTTCCCTAAGGCAATGGGGTTAGCCAATAAGTTAAATACAGTAGGTAGAGCAGGCACAAAAACAGCAGAAATGCCAGCTTCGCCAGAACTCCAAATGTCACGGAACATTTGTGTGAGAAATGCGTTACTCCCTGAACATCAAACTTTTAGAATGATGCAGGTATGTTACTGGGTGCAGTCAATATTCCTGTACATAAGGAAGAAGCGTTGTACGGTTCATCTGAGTTGCATGTGGACCTTCTGCATTGAAATCTATTACTGAATTGTTGTTTACCACTTTACCTTTTGCTTACCGATCCAAGCTCCACATTAGAAAACAAAAGAATGTAGAGGCACTTGGAAAGGTGAAAAGAAGATGATACCAAAACTGAGGTGTTACATGTATCGGCAAATGAATGAATGGGCTTGAACTATTTTCTTGAAAAGAAAAGAAAGCAGAGGTATAATCTCACAGTGGTTTCAAAGCAATGTGGATGTAAAGAAGATATTGTACTGGGATCCATAGCTAAGGAATGTAAAAACAAAATAGTCATGCGTCAACTTGGTGAGGGACTTGGAAGAAACACCTTAAAGTTGAGTTGTTAGAATGCAGATTTTTGCTAAAATATCATGCTTGGAGAGGATAAGGCAAATTGACTAATTACTTCTAAGTGGAGGTCAGATAAATGAGGAAGAAAGGAATAGAAGGTTGTGATAATTCTTTCAGGAGATGTGAACTTCCCTGGCAAGGTCAGAATTTATTGCAGATACCTACCTAATTGTCCTCAAACTGAGTGGCTTGCTTGGTGGAGAGGGGGATTGAATCCAAGTCATTGTGGCAAGTAACATGGTAGCCATAGAACTGTGGTAGAGGCCACTCAGCAGGGGAAAATACTTCTGCATTTAAATTGAAGGCAGAAACAGACTGACGCAAGAAACTCACTTGGTCAAGGTAGGATATCAATTGGGTTCAATAATGAGTCAGTTGGTACCAATTATCGTGGAGCCTTCACTGAACTTAGCTGCAGCTCAGCATTGAAATGTGCATCATGTGGCTTTTCCATGCCCCCTGAAAGTCCCTCTGATGGATTGGTCAGGGCTTCCTAATTGTCAGGCATTCAGTGCCCAATTGAAAGCATCAGCAAGGGTGGGGGCATTGAAAATTGTAGCCCTATCACTAGCACCAAACCCCTAACCCTTCTCCAGCTGACCTCCACACAACCTCATTCAGCAAACTCAGGGATCCAATGTGAATCCATGGTCAAGTGCCTAGAGCATCACTGACAGCAACCATCCAAAACGAGGTGCTGCTGCCAGTGATGGTCAGGGGTCAGTCCTGTGCAGCATCATCAGAATGATACCAAGGCTCAGAGTGTTAACTTGGGATGGCTAATCACATAATAAGTTTGGCTTGTATCCCCTTAAAGGCAAGTAACTACAGTGGGAGGTCAGAGAATGGTGAGTAATTGGAGTGGGGGGGACTCGGCAAATTGTGAGTAATTGGAGTTGGAAGGGGGTGGGGAAACGGATTGACTGACAGAAAAATGCCTTCCTGTTTGTTCCCTTCTCTGCTCCAGGATGGTCAGCATGAGACCCAAAACCCATCAGGTTAGAAGTAGGGAAACTATTTTGTTATTGGAATTGTCCTGCTCTGCTAAATGTTGGAATTCTTTGACAATGAATACATGGACACTAATGCTACAGAACAGTCAAACAAACAAGCGATAAAAATCTATCGTACCCTTCATTGAGTGCTTTGGTTTTCTCCATGTCCTGAATTACATTCAAAAGGACTTTAATTTTGTGTTCGTTTGACTGTAAGGTATCCTCAATGATCTGCATTCTGCCTTGGAGATCACACAAGTCCCTCTGTGTCAGATGGATTTGATTAATTTCCTTAATCCTTTTGCTCGTTTGAGATTTTATTTCCATGTTACAGGAAGCTGTGTGATTGCGAATGGATTTTGAAGAGCTTTCAGTGCCCAAGAGACCTGCCTTGACTTCACTTAGTGAGCACTTTGGAGATTTGGAAACCTCCTCGCCCACTTGCTCGGTGTACCCGACACAGTCAGCAGGAAGCTCTGAATATTCTAACCAAACTTCCTTCCGGCAGCTACATCTGTCCGTTGGCTCGCTGGCAGTCGATTGCCATCTGGATGCAAGGTCAAGTTTGTGCACTGCGTAACAGTTTGCATGAGCATGACTTGCACGCTGGGTATTCTCAGTCGGGGAGGCACTCACTTTAGAATGGGGGTGGTCAGAGTCCGATAGGTCAACTGGTAGCCCTGAGCTCTCGGCGGCCGTGGACGTAGCTGGGCTAGCATGGTACAAGGCTGCTGCTTCCTGCGCTGTGTCTTGGAGGTTAGGATCAGATGCTTGTGGCACAGGCTTCCTCTTGACCGAGCTGTAGACACTCGATTGAAGTGAAGCACTTGGGGCGCTCTCAGTTCCTTTCTCTTGGGCCTGGTCTGACTCAGTTGGTTGAGACTGCGTGGCGGTATCCGTGGTTTCCAGAGCCATGCCACCCTTAGAGCGAGTTACCCCGGTAGCTTTCGCTGAATCCATTGAGAGTGACCCCTTGGTCAGCCTCGTGGTGGTCTTCAGTTTCCCCTTGAACTTTGGAAGATGCTTTCTCAGACTCGGTGACGTCTGAATAGCAATGCTTTTGAGGACACCCTGGGGCTTTGTAATCACCAGCGAGCAATTGGCCAGTCCTCGAGACCTGGAGATTTGCGTTTTCCCTTTAAGTGTGGGCTTCCCTTCAGTCCTTTCTCTCATGTTGGACGTACATTCCTCTTTGAAGTGCACTTGCTGAACTTTGCTCTTGCGTCGTTGGACCTGCCCAGCAAGATCAGCAGGGTCTTGTCCTTCTTGTTTGACTGCAAGTGAACGCTCCTTTGAGTTCTGCACCGGACCACTGTTACATCTCAAAGGTTCCAGATAATTATTTTCCTTACGACCCATCGCACTGCTCACCGAAAAGGGGAATGGTCGTGACCAAGCATCGAGCGAAAGGTGATGGGTTGCAGGAGGAACTATTTCCCCCCTGCTACGTTTGACATATCAATGAAACTCAGGCTGAAATCAGGCCTCAAGATCAATGGCAATCTCTTGTTTCCCTTGTTATGGTTGTCCGTTACACATGGTAAACTGAAGGAGTGACAATTGCAGAACATACACTCTTCCTTTACCTACAGCATCAGCTTTGCTTACATTGAAGTTGAGTGAACTGGCAAACAGAAAGAAGGGCCAGAAATAAAAGCATCTTATCAAAAGGTGAAAGTACACATCAGAAAGCAGATGTGAAGACCGTAATGCCCAGTCATTTCGTACTGGATACACTTTGGAGGCTTGACAACTCCACACAGTCCTCATTGTAAAGTCGCACAAATGCTATTTTGAGATCTATGAGCATCTCATTGCGTAACTACAGGCAGGAAATGGCACAGTCAAAAGGGATCTGTATGTCCAACCACAAATGAGAATGGCAAATTCAGATTATTATGTTTCTGGGATAAGTTGGTCAGCGTAAATAAATAAACTGCAACAGAACCACTGCCCGGGGTGACAACCTCTTTCCTGTGGTGATACGTTTGAACTGGCCCCTTTGGGTGCAATTTCCATCACAAAGTATCTTCCTCCATTCAGCAAACATAACCCAATCAAATCCTGGCCAGAGAGACAGCTATCTAATGAAATGGCGACCTGGTCATCATGCGATGTTTATCGGAATCAGGCCCATTGAATCCTGCCGAGTTCCAGGAGGAGGAGCTTGCAGATACAAGTTTCACTGGCTTTGAAATTGGGCCATAGGCCCTAAAAACCCCACCAGGACACTTGAGAACACATTGGACAGTTGGCAACGGAAAGGCATACTTGTTTCTGGTAAGAAGATACAAAAAGAAAATGGTTTAGTATTTCACTTAGACCAAACATTTCAACTTGGGCAAACACTGAGATGCTTTTTAAATCCAAAATTCTATCTATGCTATTGTTCTGTGATCTGCCTCATTTGACCCAGAAACATGGTCAAAAGGTAGACCATGAATAGGTTATCTGTCACATTCCCTGAAGAAAAATCAATCCCTCAATTGTCCAGACCCTTGAAAATCCATCAAATACTCCATGATGTATTTCCATGCACCACATTCTGCTGCCCTCCTGAACTATCCCTTCTACACCCTTTGTGTAAATCATTACAACCTAAACTGCCAGTTGACTTAATCATATCTAAAGTGGTACTTGTAATTCTAGGGTCCATATTCAGTTAGTGAGAACTTCCTAATTCCATTGTTTTAAGGACCATCAATAAACTTCACTGTTTGCATTGGGTTAACCTTTAGCAATTATGTAAATATTTGTCCGCAGCACCCTCTAAAGGCTTGGTTGGTAAAGACCTTGTCTTACTGTCTGCAAGCTCCTAGGTTTAATACCTGTCCTTTACTGAATTAGTCAATCTCAGCTGAGCCATTGCAGATTGACCGAGATTCCCAGAGGAGCTGATTAACAAGGAAATTCTTGATCTTTGTCACTACGTGTCCACTTGTGTGCATGTCTCTGTCCTTGGATTAGGTTTGAGATTGGATTCAGTTGTGATGCCTCCATAAGTGCAAAAGCCAAATGACAATAGGCACTGGACAAAGGAGACAATGTGTTGTCGTAATGACATTCCAATGAGGGTTGAGCCCATGTGTGATCCCAGGTCAAAAAAAATGAGGAATAAATAAGCTGACAGCTTTGAAATAAATTTCAGTTAAAAGCTATATGGAAGGAGATGGAGAGGAGTTAACATTAAAGTCTCATCCATCACCTATTTTTATTTAACTGATAAATTTAAGTGGAGAAAGAAAGAAAAAAAAAGTGTATGAATGCATAAGTTTCAATGGCTCCACACATCCCAAGATATTTAACTGAAGTACTTTTATCGAGTCACAGTTGCAATATAGAAAAATGATTGCCTAGTTTTTAAGATTCAAGCACTAGGGAGCCCCACAGTGTATTACACAGGTCACTACAGATAAAACTGAGAAGAGCCACAGACCTAAAGGACCATGAGTAGAAAGAAATAGAGAGATGACTAGTGGTGAGCTTAACCCAAGGCTGAGGTGAGGTTGAGCAGGGAGGGCCTTCTAGAGATCTCAGTCGGTGTGAGAATCGAACCTGCACTACCTGTATCGCGATGTTAACAGACATTCCTGCACACCAGAGTTATCCTGAAGTCTTCAGGACTATTTATTGACCAACACAAGAGGAAAGTCAAGTGGCCACTCGAGACAATTGATTTTCGATTTCCTTTTCTTAGAACACTTTTTCAGCTATTAGTTTTAACTGGGCTATTTGCCCAGGAAGAGGGCGACTAAAGCCAGAGGACCTGAAGGCTAAAAATCCAGGAACACATCCAGTCAGAATTGGCAACCCTGTTAAACAATAAGTAATTACTGACATGAGTCCATGCCCCATTCACTCATGTGTCTCTGTTTTGGATGTGAACAGTACACCATTTTCAAGGCTACAATTCTTGAAAAATGACCTGACATCAACACTAAGCTTGTGGTCCTGTTGTCAGTTATTCAGACATAACATGCTGTACACCAGACCTATTCTACAGAAGTAGATTATAATCACTGTGAACATACAGTTAACCAGTGAAGTGTTAGCTTTTATTCAAAGGGTGCTGTAGGAGTTTGCCTAATTAGGAGAGCAGAGGGAACAGCTGTAAGGGAAGAGATTTATCAAATACTCAACCTTTTTATAGAGAATGTTGCTGACAATGTACTGAATTCTCACAGTATATCACTGGCGCACTGAGAAAGACATGGCATGCTCAATCCATAAAAGTTAATGCATTCTCAATGCACAAAGTGAATTAAAAAAAACGAGATTATGTGCACAATTCCTGATCAGTGTTGAATGAGCACTCAGGTTGGGAGACTGGCTACAGCGTTGTGGGGGGGAGGGGGGAAATGGTGGTGGATGGGGGGGGATCTCTAATGTAGGCTCCTGTGCCTCATCATTATCCAGGGTACAGCGCTGCACCACAAAAGTGTGATAGTGCAGATGAGGCCATTGGGCCCATCATGTCCGAAGCAGCTTGCTACATCAGCGTCATTGCTCAGTGTTGATCTTCTGCTTTTACCATACACTTGTGCACAATGGATGATTGTTTCTATTCAGGTAATGTCCTCTTGAATAGTGGGATAAAGATAGGAACAGACTGGGTTGTTACTATGGCTCGTTGTGTGGGCTTAGATGTACAGGCAGTGTAATGGATGAAGGATACGTGGTCAGACTGAAACCTTGCCCAAGCAAACATTGGTACCAAGGAGGAGAAGTGAGTTAACGAAAATGATTGTGGCCATATATTTAGAAAGGAAATAATGTGGTTGCTTGGAATCTAACAGCGTCTTTACAAACCAGCATATTCCTGCTCATAATGTCACTGAAAATTGCCAGTTTAAAGGTGAAATGTGGTAATGTATTCTTAAATGTTACTAGCAGACATCAGCTGGTAATAAAATCCCCAGCCAGAGGTCTGCTGGAAGTGGGTCAGCTCTGGAGAGGAAGATTACCAGATTAAAAAGATTATACAGGGATGAAGAAGGCAATACCAATTTCAGATCCCACTCATCCTACTTTCCTCCCCTTGCTGTGCCATTTCTCCACAACCACATCCAATTGCTTCTCGGAGGATTTTAGGTTTTGCAACATCATGACTGTATCCAGTGGTGGAAAGAGAGGGGCTTGATGGGGGGGGAGATGTCAGTTCTATTTGCTGACCACTCTTAAGATTTAAGAGTGACGGTCTTGGCATGTCCCACATCAATTCCTTCCTTAAATCTCATTCCAGTGGGGATTTTGAAAGGGAAGCGTACCTCAACCCATTCCACTTCCTCTCACTTTAACATTTTTCTCCAACCTTTGGCAATCTGTAACAACTTAGGAAGAAGTGGAACGGGTTGAGTGAAGTCCTGGGGAAATTTTGCATTGCTACAGTCAAATACTTCCACTCCCTTCCACCTTCAGGATGAAAGAAAAAAAGTTAAACTACGCAATGTTAAGTTGTCCCCTGTTAACGCCCACCAGGTCTGTCTTCCCAGTCCAAGTGACTGTGCCCAAAAGGGAAGAAACCAGTAAAAAGTGGCCAATGAGCCATGCTGGTCTGACTTGTGTTGTCCACGCCAAAATAGAGCACCAGCACATCCTGTATATTCATCTCCAACTATTACCATTTTGTTTCACTGTGTTCTTGTTCAATCAATATTCCAACATCTCTATCACTCGATGCTTCCTGGGTCACCATCTACTCTCCCTTACCAACCACTCCCCACTACACTACCCCCCCCCCCCACCCCAGCGCCACACACAAACAAAAAACATGAGCAATTACAGAAAATAGGCATTGATGATAGCAGGAAGTGCGGGTTGTCAAAATTTCAGCCCCCAGTGTGGAGGGGAGACTGGGCAGAGACAATGGTTCTCAACAACCTTGAGCAGGTCAACCTTCATGTCAAATACCAGAGTAACTCAGCAGATGTAGAGCAGGAAAACAAGCATGACGATCTGAGTGATTAACATGCAGACCCTCTCTGAAAACGTACCTGTCACCTCGTCGCTCATTAAAGCTCCGGGTTTAACAGTGATTTGGAATGCTGGTTCGGTGTCGACATATGGAGGTGAAAGCATATCGCAGAACTGCTCAGAGACATTTAACAAGTTGCCCACTTCTAAACGTCAAATGCTTTACGATAATGCTGCAAGTTCTGTGGGTTAATGGTTTTAATGAAAGACTCCTTACCTACCAAGTTCCTCATGCTGTTCAATATCCGTAACGTACGCTGAACATGGAATTCCATTTTCAACTCCTGGCACGAAGTTCACAGCAGGATGAAACCAGCAGAAATCTTTAGCAAGACTAATCCCCCAGCTAGCGCTTTCCCCCCCTCCATCTCCTGTCTCCTCTGTGCACGGGGTAATCCAGTCAGTTTATAACACCTTGTCCTGGTGAAGCTCTGAGGAGGGAGGCTTGGCGGAGATTTCTTCAGTGATACTGTGCTGTGCTAGCCAAAGGATCAGCTTTGGTATATTTACAATCTGAGCTGCAGCACTGCTCGCAAATAAAGAGGCAAAGCTCACAGTGCTGTCGCTGTTTCTCTGTCTCTCTGTGTACATCTCTCTCCCTCCCTTTCCTACACATTCCACGTGAGAACTGCCTACACCACGCTCAAATCGGAGGTGTTCTGGGTTAGGAGTAGAGGTGGGATTTGGGTAAATAATAATCGGCGTGTCAATCACTTCAGTCTCCCCATATCTAGTTAAGGCTCTGAATGACTCGGGCTTTGGCAATTGCTGTTCCTCCAACCATAAGTCTCAAGCTGTTCCATAGTCTGACTGTCAGTGCAATCTGTTCTCTCCTGTGCATCATTAAAAGGGCAATGGAACTGCGCTTCTGGTTTTGTTAATTTAATTATTACTTCTTAGATCCCGGTTTACCTGTCACATCATTATCATTGTTCACAAATGAATCACCTTCCTGGACAAATCTATCATCGAACATTTTGTATTATAAGGATAGAAGAAGCCACCACTTGAGTAGCGCATTATCCACAACTGACTTTAACTGCACTTTCTAAGCCTGTGACCTCCAATCACAAGGACCTGGAGGGATGAGGACAGTAGATACATGGAAACACCCATCACCCTGCAAGTACTCCCTCCAACCTACAAGCATTTGAAAAATCCTGGAACTCCCTTCCTAACATCATTTTGATGTATCTGCAGCGCATTAACTTTTTTTTAAATCATGCTGGGATGTAGGCTGGGCCAGCATTTCAAACCCATCCCCAACTGTTAAGGGTTAACCACATTGTTGTGGGCCTGGAGTCACATGTAGGTCGGATCAGATAAGGATGGCAGTTTCCTTCCTTGAAAGACACGAGTGAACCAAATGTTTTTTTTTAAACCAACAATCAGCAATGGTTTCATAGTCATAATTAGACCCTTAATTCCAGTTTATAAAAGAAGAATGAATTCAAATTCCACCATCTGCCATGGCAAGATTCAAACTAGACTGTACTGCTCATTATGTGCATTTATTGAGATATCCACCTTTGAAGGACATGTTACACTGTTATGCTTAATGCTTGGCTGTCTTCGATGCATGTAAGGGGATTGAGGGACATTGCGCCTGTATAGATCATTGCGTGGTGGTTTGTTAGACTTGGGTCATATCTATGGCATGATTCATCTTCTCAAGCAATGTGATATGGCAGCATATATGCAGAATTTATTGACCTCCTCAAAAATGATGGCCCAAGCAGATTAATCAACGTCACATCGAGTCTACACCAACCGTCCAAAGAGCATCCCATGCAGATCCACGCTCCAACCTTATCCCTGTAACTCTGCATTTCCAATGGCTAATCCATCTAACTTACACATCACCAGACACAGTGGGCAATTTAGCATGGTCAGTCCACTTAACCTGCATAACTTTGGATGGTGGGAAGAAACTAGAGCATCCAGGGGAAACCTAGGTAGACTGCTTTTGTTTTAGAGATTCTTTGCTGGTTCTTAAAACCTGATCAATTTTCTGACCTACTTCTAATCTTTGCAGTTTTTGCAGTGTTTCTTTCAATATGATACATATCTTAAATTCCTTTATTTAACTATGGATGATGCACCCTTCTCAAAGAGCTGTTCTTCCTCAATGGGATAAATCTTTGTGAACAGTTATCAAATATCTTTGCTCTACAGTCCTGTCTTTAAATCCATTGAACTTTGGTCACTTCTGCCTTCGTATCCTTATAGGTAGCTTTACTTAGGTTAAAACCCTCATCTTAGACTCAAAGTTCTCCTCTTCAGATTGAACTCGGAACTCTGTCATTATTGACATCATGCAGAGGCTGTCTAACCATCAGGATATTGACTAATCATTTCTCACTGCACGTTACCAGCACTAGAATAGCCCAATCGTCAGCTAGCTGCAGGATATACTGAAAAATTAAACACCGAATACTGCGGATTCTGTGAATCTGAAAAAAAAAAGTGCTGGAGAAACTCGGTAGATTTGGCAGCATCTGTAGAGAGAAACATTTCAAATCTAATATGAGCCTTTCTTCAGAACTCTGAAGAAGTTGTTCTGAATGCACTCTACTTACTCATCTTCCAGTCTACCTTTGCCAATCTGACTTGCCCAGTCAATTTATAAATTAAAGCCAATCATTATTACTCCCCTATTATGCACCCATACATCCCACATACTCTGTCCTTCTGCATAACTGTTAAGGGACCTCTAGAATATTCCCACAAGTAACCTCTTAGTTTCTCTATTTTTAATCTCTACCCAATACTACTACATCTTTTTCTTTTGAGCTAAGGATAATCTCTCATTACTGTACTTGTGGCATCATTTGCCAACAGATATTTCCCAATATCTTTACGAAATGAAATTCCTTTTCAAAATGTCAAACATCCTTCAATTCCTTCAAGTAGACAACCGTGCCTCTGTGATGGAAATCAGGTCATACATATTTATTTCTATGTGTGCTAACAATTCATTCATTTTCTTACGAATATTGCATGCATTCAGTTACAAAGCCATTAACCCTGACATTTTCCCACCTTTGCAATTCTTAACCTTATCTGCTGATGCTTTGAGAACATTGTACTCTCTGTCTCTTCTTGCCACACACTATTGATTGTTACCCAAATTTCTATCTTGTTCTCTTATTTCATATTCTGTTTGATTTCCCACATCTACTCTCCCATCATCCTTTCTCTACTAAATCACTTAGAGCTCTCTCTACTGCCTTGGTTAAAATATTGGCTAGAACACTTGTGCCAGCACAGTCCAGGTAAAGACCATTCCAATGGTACAGTGCCCACTTTCTCCAGTGCTGGTACCAAAGTTTCAAGAATCGAAAGTCTGTCCTTCCCACATTGCATACCTCAATCATCTCCTTAATCTTATTTAGCCAATGCCAATTTGCTCATGGCTCTGGCTGTAATATAGAGATTGTTCAGAGAAAGTTCATCCTATCTGTGAGGAGTTTATGAGGAAAAATTGAACAGGTTGGGCTTGGACCCATGGAAGTTTAGAAGAATAAGAGATGATCTTATTAAAATATACTAAATATTGAGGGGACATAAGGAAATGGATCAAAGGAAGATGTTTCCAATTGCAGACTAAAATTACTGGACATAGATTAGGAAAGAAAAGCTTAAGAATAAGAGTTTAAGATGGAGATGGGGACCGTTTTTTCTCAGACAGTCGTTAATCTGTGGAAATCTCATCCCCAGAGAGCAGTGGAGTCTAAATCATTGAATTAATTAAAGGCTGTTCAATAGATTTTTTTTTGTTCAACAAGGGAATTGAAGGTTATGCAGGCAAGACAGGAAAGAAGAGTTGAAAGAAGAACAACAAGGTCAGCCACCATCTTATTGAATGGCAGAATGGGCTCAAATTGCCAACGACCCTACTCCAGCTTTTAATTCCTTTGTTCTCCTATGTTTCTGCCACTGCACTATCCATAAGAAGAGCAGGAGAGTGCTCTAAATGTACTGGGCAGCCTTGCGCATTTAGCTAACACTAAACACTAACTAAAGCTAAAACCAAAATTGCTGAGAAACTCAGCACGTCTAGCAGCATCTCTGGAGAGTGAAACACAGTTAATATTTCCAGTCCAATGACCCTTTTTCAGAACAAATGAGAGCCAATTGATTGGTCAGTCATCTCTCATCCTCCTTCAGTGGGATCTTTCTGTGCATACATTGGTTATTATTTCTGTTTCCATAACAATGCTGATTTTATTCAAACATAATTAATCATACTCAAAATAGTTTAATCGTCACCAAAACAGGAATAAGATGCAAATTACACTTCTCTAAAATGTTAAAACAATGAACATAAAATCTAGTGAACACCTTGGCTGATTGCATCGGTTAAATCGATTGATGTTTAGTACTAGAGAGATAAAAGGTACTGCAGATGCTGGAGAATCCGAGATAACAAGCATGGGGCTGGATGAACACAGCAGGTCAAGCAGCATCATAGGAGCAGGAAAACTTGACGTTTCGGGCCTAAACCCTTCATCAGAAAACTTTTCTGATGAAGG
>JAHRHZ010000093.1:983730-1097924 GCA_024137785.1 Ginglymostoma cirratum | reverse complement strand
CAGGAAAACTTGATGTTTCGGGCCTTGACGTTTAGGACGTTTAGGACGTTTAGGCCCGAAACGTCAAGTTTTCCTGCTCCTATGATGCTGCTTGACCTGCTGTGTTCATCCAGCCCCATGCTTGATGTTTAGCAGTGTTGCTAATGAACCAAATAGATAGATTTACACTAACAGTTAGAGTGTTGAACAAGTAAATGCAGCTTGTAGCATCATTACTAATTGTGAGGAACTCTTGTATCAACAAAATGCTTTCAAGATGTGGATTCCTTGAATTATGAAAGGCTGTCAATAATGTAATACTGTGAGTGAGAAATGGCTCAGTGGGAGCATTTTTGCCCCGATTCAGAATGTTGTGGGTTCAGTGCATATTCTGGAGATGTGAGTAGAGAATATGAGCCGACACCTACCTCAGCACAGCACTGTGGGATTGCGAGCTATGCTGGGTGAGAAGTTACCAGCTTCATCCAGACTTGTGGAATCCAGCTGTGCACAAAGTAGCTGCTAGATTAATTTAGAGAGTAATGGTCTCTGCCCTGCAATATACTGTGATGGATGTGAAACTGAGGGACATACGAATCTGTTAGAAGAAAAATGTATTTACAATTATGTTGCGGTTATTAAAGTTTCTGTCGGTACAGCATGTGGTGTCCTCACAGAGACCATATTGATAATGTACACAAAAGTGATAATTTCTATATCAAGCTTTGGAACTGCACTTCTCCTTGAGACTGTGATGTTCTTTTAGCTGGAGACAAGCACGACTCATTACATAGCAGTGTGTTTGACAAGTACACCTTGTGTGAATGCTGATCTGAGATTCCACAGGAACATTCCTGTCGAATTCTGGGATAATTTGTTTTCCACAAAGCTGTAGATAGCTGATGTAATGGTCTTATAATTAAACAGGATAGTGAATAAAAGTAAGGTGGTCCTCAGTCATTGTTGACTTGTGAGTATTTGGTCAGATGCGATGATCAACTTGATTTAATAGTATGCTATTGATGTCAAATCATTTTCTATGGGCTCCCTCTCTCAAAGGTCAAGCTGCTGAAATTACTTGACAGAAGGAAAAGGTTGCAATTGCTTTATCAAAAGATCCATTTTTTTGCTGTGTTCAGATGCAACTGATTGAATTCTTACCTCTCAACATCCCCTCCAGCTCCCTCCATAAACTCTGGTTCCTCCAATACACTGCAGCTTGCATATTAACTCAGACTGTCTCTTTCAGGCTCACTTGAATACCTCTACTTTATAATTCTCCTCCTCATATTCAGATTTCTCCAAGGTCTTACCTTCCCTACCTCTGTAATCTGCTTCAGCCTGACAAGTATCCAATATCTAGCGTTTCTCTGTCTCTGTTCTCTTGTCCATTTCCGGTTGCGTTGCACCACCATTGGCAGCTGTATCTTCAATACTTGCCCCTAAGCTCTGGAATTCCCTTCTTAAACCTCTATATCTGTTGTTCTCCTTAAAGCTACATCTTTGGCCAAATTTCTGGTCACCTGTCTTGGCTTTGGCATGTTGTTGTCCGATTACACTAATTGCCTTGTGATGCTTCACTGCACAAAGGAACTACATAAATGCAAATTGTGGTTGAAAGCTATCTGAAGGAGTTTCCTGGAAAGGTAGGGATAGGGGGTGAGGTGGGGTGGTGTGGCCATCTGATCTGCTTTGAGACAACGGTGTGGTCAACAGTACTGACTCATAACTTCACTTTAGAGACAGGCTCTTCCTTGATTCAGGACAGAAAGGATTTGGCTCAACTGGTCCTCTAAATATTCAGAGGGTTTCTAGTTCTGGAAAGCCAATTTCCTCCCAAGAATAGACGTGTCATGGATAATTTTTTTTCTTTGTCTTCATTTCCCACTAAGAAGCAGTTGGTGGAACCAAGAAGTTGGTAAGGAATCCAAAGTGTGAAAGAGAATATGTTCTGTTTTAATAGAATGTTGATTGTATTCAGAGAGGAGGTAAGTCTGAGTAATGTACTTAGCTTGTTAATAAGGTAAAGTGGCAATTTTTTTTGTGTGCTATGGAGACTTGTACGGGATAATGTAATTTACACTGTAACCACAATATGGAAATAAATTCAGTCATTGTCTTATTATGGGCCCTGTCTACTCATGGGTCCATCTTTTGGAAGACAGGAATGCATGTCGTGTCACACATGTTATTACAGGAGTGAATTTCCCTAAGAAGAATTCGATACACATCCTCAAGTAATGCTATCATTTCACTAAATATTAGGCAGTCAAGGTAAACTCCTGATCATAAGCTGAAGAGGCCAGTGATAATGGACCAGGATTGCAAGGTTAAAGATTCTCCTTGAAACAAAAATGATCCCAGGAACCATTAACCTCTGGAGACAAGGTGACAGGAATGGTCCATGAATGAATGATTCCATTGAGAGCATCCGGGAGACACAGCTACCTTTCGCTCTTAGGCAATGTTGTGAGTTTTAGTTTTGCCTTAGATATTCTCTGACGCACTATGCTGTTGGTTGTCCTTGTGAGCAGCCAGTTTTTATCAAACTAAATAATACTGTAGGTAGAGTGTACGTGACAATAGGTGCACTCTTATGATCTAAACAGTTTCTTTCACATGCCCACACTTTCTAAAAGTGGATTGCAAGCATTTTCTTGAGACAACCTCTGATGCGAATTCTTAACCTGCTTTCCTTTACAGACATGTGAATATTGGGAGTCATTCTTAGAATGAAATTTCACATTAACTTGACTAGATTCATACCCCTCTTTAAGAAGAACAACACTGAATAATCACACTTTTCGTGGCTATACCTTTGCTTGATTAACTTTCTGGAACTGACTGATTTTGGCTTCAGTGAGCCTCCCTTCTTGGACAAACTCACTTGTTTCCCCAATTTAACACTTTTTTCAAATGTCTCTTTTTTTAATTTCTCTCCTCTCTTTCAGGGTAGCCGGCTTGTGAATTAAATCAAACTTTTGTTTCCCCAAGAGCACAATTTCATCAGTGTCATCACACCGAGAACATGAGACTCCCCCACAATCTTATAGCTATTTACTGTGCATGTGAGATGAAGTGATGAATTGATTAAAATTCCAAAGATTATAGAAATCCCCTGGATATGTAAAGCAGCAACTCAATGAAATTCTGCCCATGCATTAGTCTCTGTGGCTGAAGATAATTACAAACACATTCAAGTTCCCAAGGGCAAAATTAACTGTTTCACCAATCCTAGTAATATGACAGTGTGAGGCGTTTGATGAGCAATTTGAGGCCACTTTTCACACATAGAGAAATGAGCTTCGCCCTAACATGAATACATGCCCGAGCTTTTGATACGTCTTGTGCATTGTTGTGGTCAAAGATTGAAGCCTGAATTTGGTCGGCCTTGGACCTTAAAACACTGCAATGTGGAGGTTCATTGCTGAGCACTGGAGTGCTTTGGGCATAAAAACAATATCCACTTGCTAACATCAGCAAAAAAAAGAACATTTAATTACAATTGCATTCAGTTCCCAATTTGGAATATTTAGAGAAATATTGCATAACCTAAGATTATGCTTTTTGAGACCTTATTGAAATTTGAGTAATATTGAGTCATAGAGTTGCAGACCCTTCGGTCTAACTTGTCCATGCTGACCAGATATTCAAAATTAGTCAAGGCCCATTCGCCAGCATTTGGCTCAAGTCTCTCTAAACTCTTCCTATTCAAATATCCTTTCAGATGCCTCTTAAATGTTGTAACTGTACACTTTCTCTGGCAGCTCATTCCATATGAGCACCACCCTCTGCATAAAAATGTTGCCACTTAGGTCCCTTTTAAATCTTTCCCCTCTCACCTTAAACATATATACATGCAAATGCCTTATCATTGAGTCATATTTACTTTTTAACTCATTCTACCAAGTGATGCTGTACGCACGGTAATGAGGAGACAGATGTCCCCTAAATGGCAACACTTGGCATTCAGCCACCTTACTTTAGTCAACAAAATCATCTTTAAGGGAAAGAGAAAATTGGACCTATTTACACTTGTCTGTCTTTAAAACGAAATGACAAGACTAACTGAGTAAGAGCCAAGGGTGTCAGAATCCAGCAAGCATACAGTCAATATATCTTGACAGCAGTCTAAGTGCTGTGAGAGTTTTAGTTAAGATGCCAGGCTCTGGATTTTTCTGTTGTTTGGCAGTGCCTTTAGGTTGAAGCACTTGAGCAATCTGGAAAATTAACAAAAAGATATGTTTCGTGCTTGAAAGATTTATTCTTCTTAAGACGCAGGGGCCATTTTAATATAAAACAAAGAAGTGCAAATGCTGGAGATCTGAGGTAAAAACAGAAACTGCTGGAGAAACTCAGCAGGTGGGCAGCATCTATGGAGAGAAAGTAGAGTCAAAATTTCAAGTCCGGTGTCTCAGGTTATTTCATGTTTGAAATGTCTGTCATGATTTCCTGAAAATTCACAATACTTTGAGTAGCCCCTTCCATCCTTATGATCTTTGCTCAGCCCCTAATTTCTTCTGTCAAATTTATGCACCAATTTATAAAACAAAGACGACTTGCTCCCGCAGGACTATCTAACTGGACAGTCTGTGTTCCTGAGATAGGAGTGCACGGTGGGTATTATAGGGATGTAGCTGGAATCGTAGAATTAATCACTGCACAGATGGAGGCCATTCGGCCTCTTAAGTCTGATGTCGCTCTCTGCAATGATCTGTTCACTGGACCAGTCATGAATATAGTCTCCTGAATCTGGTTGTTGGCCAGAACAGTCTGGCTCCACATGTGGCCAGGATATTCTGGCCTCAACAACACAGGCTTTAATGCACATCCTGCCACTCCTAGCAACAGACCACTGAGAGATCGGATTTTAAGACAAGGAATGTGGAACCTAACATGAAACCAAAACTTTCTAGCTGGGACTCAGATGTCACCTCTTCAAAAGCGCCACCATTTCATCACATTCATGCCATTTTTGGAATGGAAAGTTAACACAATAGGGAGATAGGAGGAAGCTGCTACTCCCTGTAAAAGAAACTAAAAGAATGAAAGGACATAGATTTAAAATGATGTGCAAATGAACTAAGGCTACTGTGAGAGAAAAAGAAATTTTCACACAGTGAGTAATTAGGATATAGAATACATTGTCTGGAAATGTGGCAGAGGAATGTTCAATTGAGATACTCCAGTGTGCATTGGATGATTATTTGGCTAGAAATGATGTGCAGGGGTAGTGAATAAAGCCAGAAGATTGACATTGGGTAGTGCAGCCAGACTATCTCATAGAACTAGTATAGGTTTGATGGGCCAATCTGCACTGGAATGATTCTGTGATTCTATTAGGTGATGGACTGCAGGATCTTTAACACTGCCTCAGTGGTCAATGATATTTGACATTTGAGAGAGCAGTCAAGGTGAGCATGACTTCAAAAGTTCATTTGTGTGTGTGTGTGTGTGTACATGTGTGTGTGCATGCGTGCATACATTTGTGGTATGTGTGTGTGTACATGCAAAATAACAAATTTGACAAATGAAACTCATGCAAATCTCAAGTTAGCTTTCTTTACAACGTCTCTTTGTTTCCTTGCCCCTCCGTTCCCTCTTCTGTACAGGTCACAGACACAGGAGGTGTCCAAAACTGGAGGGCATAGGTTTAAGCTGAGAGGGGAAAGATTTAAAAGGGACCTGAGGGGCAAGTTTTTCACGCAGAGGGTGGTGCATGAATGGAAAGAGCTGCCAGAGGGAGTGGTAGAGGCGAGTATTACAACAACATTTGAAAAAGCATTTGAACAGGTATATGAATCAGAAAAGTATAGAGGGATATGAACCAAATACAGGCAATTGGGGATAGTTTCGTTGGTTGACATGAATGACTTGGACCGAAGGGTCTGTTTCTGTGCTGTATGACTCTATGACTCTATGGCAAATCACATTGCTCATCGAGAAAGCTTGTCCTGTGCAAAGTGATTGCTCCGTTTACTCATTACAAGAGCAACCGCAGTTCAGTAGTACTTCAGCGGCTGTGAGGTGCATTGGCGTATCTTGAGCTTGTGAAAGGGACAATGTGAGAATGAGAATCTTTCTCTGTTGATTGCAATATCTTGAGAGCCTGCCTCTGCTTGGGATTGGACAAGCGCTTTCTCATATCCTGCAGGTGGCTTTCTGAACAAGATTGCAGTGGCCCTTGTGGTTTCGACACTCCTTTCACCAGAGCAGAGTCTGAAAGGTAATTCTATTAACGCAGCCTGGTTGCCGTTGTATGAGATCTCACCACAATACTGCAAGCAGACTGCTGTCATTAGAACAAAGAGACACTCTCACCATTCCTGTCAATACCCTCAGCAAGGCACCTTGCCACAGGTCCATTTTTTTTTTCACATTAGAAAATAAATTCTAACATCCCAGCTCAGGTATAAATAAAGGCTGCTTGAGGGGTTGATTTTTTAATCACTTTTTTTTGCGGAGTCATTCTATTTTCTGATTGATTGAGTGATTGATCTAGTTTTTTTATCGCTAATCCTCGTTATTTTAGAGTATTAGAGTCATACAGTATGGAAACAGACCCTTCGGTCCACCAGTCCATGCCGACTATTTTCCCAAACTAAACTAGTCCCATTTGCCTGAAATTCCTCTCAACCTTTCCTATTCATGTACTAATCAAATGTCTTTTAAATGTTGTATCTATACCTGCGTCCACCAGTTCCTCGAGTACTTGTTAAAACATTTTTCTTTCATCTTAAAAATATGCCTCCTAGTTTTGAACTCCCCTACCCTAGGGAAAAGACCTTTGCTGTTCACCTTATCTGTGCTCATCATGATTTTATAAACCCCTATAAGGATACCCCTCAACCTCTTCCACTCCAGTGGAAAAAGTCCCAGATTATCCAGTCTATTTTTAAAACTCAGACCTTCCATTCCTGGCAGCATCCTTGTAGTTCTTTTCTGAACTCTCTCCAATTTAACCCTTCCTATGACAGGGTGACCAGAACTGGACACCATACTCCAGAAGAGGCTTCACCAATGTCCTGTACAGCTCAACATAACGTCCCAACTCCTATACTCAAAGGTCTGAGCAATGAAGGCAAACGTGCAAAATGCCTTTTTAAGCAACTTTTCTGAAATGTATAGGAAAATTTACACAGCAGCAGGTGTTTCGTGACCTTAACAATATGCATGCTGGGGAATATAGCTAAAACAAGAACTTTAGTGGAGACGTTTTGTGCATAAGAGAGAAAAGGAGGCAGGGGGTGGACTTGGGGGGATGAGGGTACACAAAGGAGAGAGTGGATGAAATGAGGGTACACGAACGATGAAAAAAGGGAAGAGAAGAAGTGGATGAGAGAGACGTGATGAGGTTGGTGTGTGGGTAGTTTCAAAAGAACATGTAGATGAGGGAAAAGAGAGAAAACTCAGCATTAAATAAAAGCTTGAGAAAGCAAAAGGGAATGAACAAGGGATATGGCAACAGCTGGACAGTTCTTTGAAAGAACTGACACAAGGATAGTAGGCAAAATAGACCTAATATCTTCCTTTTGTGCTTCATGTTTCAATGAGATACCATGAGAAGTAACAGTTAGAAACATGCAAGCTGACAACAGAATAGTGGAGCACAGCTCCGACATTCCAGAAGCTACATTTCCAGTGACTATATCCAGATCATTCATACCTGATGGTGTATAACAGCAAGGCTCAAGGACTGGTACAGGGTGGACAAAAGTAACCAGATCCTCAGGATCCCATCCAATGCAACTAGTCTGAAACCTGGCCAGCAGGCACTGGGAGGCCTCAGACACAGGCAGGTACTGAGCAAATAGGGCCATTTAGTGCAATTGCAACAAATGTACAACATGGTAAAATCCGATTTAGCTTAACTGAATACAAATACAGTTTATGTTTCTTTTGTTATTTGACTTCCGGATGGATCGATTAAGGAAAAGGCAATGTCAAGAACTGCCTTTAGGCTTGGGCTTCTTTAGAGAACTGTTTATTACCTATTCAGAGAAAATATTACAATGCATGGTGTTCAGAGATATACCAGACTCTAATTGTACTGCTATATTATTGAAGGGCTGTTGCTTAAACTCTACCACTTAATGCTAGTTGGTCTGCTCGTAGACTTCTTTACACATGTTTCAACGTTCACAAAGAAGACTTCGGGCTTCTATGAGTTCTACTCGGAGCTTCAGTCTTCTGTTTAACTCCAACTGCAATGTACTATTTATGCCCAGGCAGGGTTAGCTTCGTGACTAGTATATATAAAAAGAAAAAGAATAACAAAAGTAAATGTGGGCCCTTTAAAGGATGAAAATAGTGAGGTTATAATGGGAAATTCAGAAATGGCAGAGGCATTAAATCAATATTTTGTCACTGCTTGCACAGTGGAAGACAACAATTTCTTTCCAAAAACTGCAATTTCTACAGAGGAACTTGTTGAAATTATTATTGCTGGGGAGGATGTATTAAGTAAACTGTTGGGATTAAAGGCAGATAAGTCCCCAGGGCCTAATGGCCTGCACATTAGGGTGTTTAAAGAGGTGGCAGCAGAGACAGTGGATGCATTAGTTATGATTTTCCAAAATTTCCTGGATTCTGGGAAGGTATCGGTGATTTGGAAACATGCTAATGTGACACCTATATTCCAAAAAAGGAGATAGGCAGAAGGTGGGAAACTATAGACCATTTAGTTTGATTTCTGTAGTAATAAAATTGCTGGAGTCAGTCATAAAAGAGGAGAAAACTGAACACTCAGGAAAAAAGAAGCTCAATTCACTAAGATCAGCACGGTTTCACGAAGGGCAAGTCATGATTGACAAACTTGCTGGAGTTCTTTGAGGATGTAACTAGCAATGTAGATATTGGGGATCTGGTGGTTGTGGTATGGCTAGACTTCCAGAAGACATTTGACAAGGTGACACATAAAAGACTGATGCAGAAGGTTAGGTCCCAAGGGGTTAAGGATAGAGTATTGACTTGGACAGAGGCATGGCTGACCGATAGAAAGTAGAGGGATGGGATAAATGGGTCCTAGCAAACTGTAACTAGTGGGATGTCGCAGGGTTCAGTTCTGAGATCTCAAATATTTGCAATCCATATAAATGATCTGCAAGCAGGGACAGAGTGTAGCCCAGCAAAGTTCATGGATGATACTAAAATAGATGGGAAAGCAAGTAGTGGTGGGGAGATAAAAATTTTACAGATGGATATTGACAGGTTAGGAGAATGGGCCAGAATCTGGCAGACGGAGTAGAATGTGGATAAGTGCGAGGTTGTTCACTTTGGCTGGGAAAACAAAAGGATGAACTATTATTTAAATGGAACTATTATTTAAATGGGAATCAGATTCAAAGTTCATCAGTGCAGAGGGATCTGGCATCTTTGTTTATGAATGACAGAAAGTGGGTGTGCAGGTACAATATATAATAAGAAAGGCAAATGGAATCCGGCATTTATTGCAAGAGGACTGGATTATAAAAGGAAAGAAGCGTTGTTACAATTATATAAGTTGTTGGTGAGACCACACCTGGAATATAATGTCCAGTTCTGGTCTCTTTACTTGGAGAAGGATGTGGTGGCACTGGAAGCAGTTCAGAGGAGGTTCACAAGGTTCATTCCAGGGATTAAAGGGCAGTTGTACGAGAGGTTGAGCTTGTACCTGCTGGAGTTCAGAAGAATAAGGGTGGATCTGATTGAGGTATATAAGATGCTAAAGGGGATTGATAAGGTGGACATTGAACAGATGTTCCTCCTTGTGGGACAGTCTCAAACAAATGGGCATAGGTATAGAGTGAGAGGTGTTGGTTCAAAATTTGAGATGAGGAGAAACTACTTCTCTCAGAGGGTTGGGAATCTCTGGAACACACTGCCTCAGGGTGCAGTGGAGAGAGAATCAATCAATAGATTCACGGAAGAAATAGACATGTTTCTGATAAAAAGTGAGATAAAGGGGAGCAGGCAGGAAATTGGAGTTGAGACCAGGATAAGATCAGCCATGATCATGTTAAATGGCAGAGTGGGCTCGAAGGGCTGAATTACCTGCTCCAGCTCCTAAATCCTATGGTTCTATGACATCTGCACAAGGGTTCTCCAGGGTTTTAAAACCCTTACACAACTCTTATACTCTGCACAAGCCTCCTCCCATCCTATTTCACCTCACTCTTTCATTCTTTTCTCCCTCATTTACTTAATTAGCTAGGCCTAAAACATGTTAATTCTATACTTCACAGTCACTCGAGATGATTGTAAGTTCTACATTCTAACCACTCTCTGGGTAAAGGAAGTTATTCTGAATTTCCTCATCAGCTGATCTTATATTTATAGCATCTAGTTTTTGGATGACCCCATGAGATAAAATATTTTCTCCAATTTTGGCCAAGTAAGGACAATTCTGGACCCCCTTGAAAAGGTGAGTGGAATTCAATTACAGAATTCTAATCCCCACCCCATCCTACCACCCCAATCCTCATCATAGAGTCAGACAGCATGGAAACAGACCTTTCGGTCGAGCCAGTCTATGCTGAACATAATCCCAAACTAAACTAGTTCCACCTGCCTGCTCCTGGCCCATGTCCCTCCAAACATTTCCTGTTCGTGTACTCGTCTAAGTGTCTTTTATTTGTTGTAACTGTGCCCACATCCACCACCTCTCAAGGTCATCTCTCAAACTCGTACACGCTTCAGTGGAAGATGTCCCAGCCTATCCAGCCTTTCCTTATAACTCAAGTCCTCCATTCCCAGCAATATCCAGGTAAATCTTTTCTGAACCCTCTCCAGCTGAATAATATCCTTCCAATAACTGGGCGGCCAGAACTGGACACAATAACCGTGATGTCCTGAACATCCTTGACATGATGACCCAATTCCTAAACTGAAAGGACTCAGCAATGAAAACAAACGTGCTGAAAGCCTTTTTAACCACCCTGTCGACCTGTGATACAAACTTAAAGAATAATTGTACCTGAACGCCCAGGTCCCTCTGTTGTACAACACTACCCAAGGCCCTACCTTTAGTTGTATATTCTCCAACCATCTTTGCTCTTGCAAGTTCAGAATGCAAGTAGCTTGCCTGTACATGCAACATACTTCTACTCCTGCCAGGTCTATTGCAGGGGTGGGCAGTTTAACTCCCCCGCCTCCTCAAAATTTGATAGAACCAAGGCTCTCCCTTTCAGTACACATGGGTCACAACCTTTCAGAGGAGACATGAAACACTGAGGAAACCCAGAACCAAATGGGGAAATGAAAATATCTGGCCACCTGACCCCAGAATTCTTTCGCTGAGAGACTTTGAAACACCAAAATAAAACATTTATTCTTTCAGTTTTACTAATTAGATGCTGTATTCTACGTTAGATGTGCTTTTCCTGTATAGGGAGAGGCAATGGCCTAGTGGAATTGTCACTATATTGTTAACCCAGAGACCCAGGTAACATTCTGGGGACCCAGCCTCAATCCTGCCATGGCAGGTGGTGGAATTTGAATTCAATAAAAGTCTGGAATTAAGAGTCTCATGATGACAATGAATCCATTGTCGATTGTTGGGAAAATCCCATCTGATTCACTAATGTCCTTCAGGGAAGGAAACTGCCATCCCTACCTGGTCTGGCCTATATGTGACTCCACACCCACAGCAATGTGGCTGACCCTTAACTGCCCTCTGGGTAATTAGGGATGGGCAATAAATGCAGGCCTGGCCAGTGACACCTTCATCCTGTGAAAGAAGTTTTTTTACAAAAACAGTTGACTGGGGCCATCCAAAAGGGCAAACGGACCTAGAAGTCCAGGATCCGGGCCTTTTTTTGCTCCAGAACTGGCCGTAGTCCCAGAAGTGACCTCTGCCCGGAACTGACACTGCGGGGATTACAGTGCTGTCTGCCTATTTGTTTGGCTGGCAGCTCTTGAAGGTAGGACATCCTCCCAGTTGGAGTATGAGGTCATCCAGAAACACTTAACATTGCTCCCAGCATAAAATGGCCGCAAGGCAGCTGGCTTTTGGTTGTGTGGATTAAGACCACCTTGTGGGTTGAGCGGAAATATGGCATCCTGTAAAATTCAGTCCGTGGGAGCAAGGCAGGCACATGGGATGAGGGCCACTGAGTAATTAGAAGGTAAAAGTTTGGCTGCACTGAGTGGCCTGTTTCTCTGCTATGTGATTGTACGGGGAAATATGGGAGGAAACAGTCATGGAGAATCAGAGACAAGGAAGGAGGTTTGTGGTTCCAGAACTAGCATTCCTGGTCGGAAGCTGTCCAATTAAGACTCACCTGAAGACTTGATGCACAGAAGGTGCATTTGTGGTATATCCAAACAGCCCAAGTATCCACTTCTAAATCCTCTGGTACCCCAATGGCAGGCAGCAATAGTTCGAGAGGTCCCTAGTCAGCCAGACTGTGTAGGAGCTGGAGCAAAATGCCATAGAATTCCTACTGTGTGGAAAGAGGCCATTTGGCCCATCACATCTGCCACAACCCTCCGAACAGTATCTCAACCAGACGTAGACCAAGACCCCCACTCAATCCCTATAACCCCCATTTCCCATGGCCAATCAACCTAACCTGCACATTGTTGGACTGGGGGAGACACTTGGAGCAGCTGGCAGAACCCCAGGCAGACACGGGGAGAATGTGCAAACTCCACACAGACAGGCGCCCGAGGCTGGAACCGAACCTGGGCCCTGGCGCTGTGAGGTAACGGTGCTAACCACTGAGGCAATGCGCCTCCACTTTTCAAAGCACCCTCATGTTCAGAGATTACCTTACACACCTCTATAGCATGTGGGACTTCAAACTGGATGTCCTGGATCAGAGGTAGGGAATACAAGATTGTCTTAGAAAACCCATTGATTGCCTTAGAAAACCACCCGGGTTTCCTCTGGGTGCTCTGGTTTCCTCCCACAGTCCAAAGGTGCGCAGGTTAGGTGGACTGGCCATGCTAAATTACCCATCGTGTCCAGGGATGTTTAGGTTAGGTGGGGTTAGAAGTGGGGAAATGCAGGGGTAAGGGGCTGGGACCGGGTGGGATGCTCTTCAGAGGGGTAGTTTGAACCTGTTGGGCTGAATGGTCTGTTTCCACACTGTAGGGATTCTGTGATTGCGTAATGTAAGACGATTGAGCACCATTCACAGTGCTAGCTTGTTTGTCTCATTGGCATCACCCCCACAGCAGCGCTCTCTTACTATGTGCCAGTTCAGAATCTAGTCGACAGTTTAAATTTTAAATTAAGTGGCTCTTGATAAACTGGGCCAACAGCTGAGAAGTAGCAGATGGAGTTTAATTTGGATAAAATGAGGTACTGCATTTTGGTGAAACAAACAAGTGCAGTACTAGAGAGACCTAGGGGTTCAGGTACATTGTTCCTTGAAAGTTCCTTCACAGGTAGACAGGGTGGTTAAGATAATGTTTAGCATGCTTGCCTTTATTGCTCAGACCATTGAGTATAGAAGTTTGGATATCATGCTGCAGTTGTACGGGACATTGATGAGGCCACTTGCAGGTTCAGACAAGATTTAGTAGGACGTTGCTGAGAATGGAGGGTTTGAGTTGCACAAATAGGCTGGATAGGCTGGGACTTTCTTCCCCAGGGTGCAGGAGGTTGAGGGGTGACTTTACAGAGGTTTATAAAATCGTGAGGGGCATAGATAAGACGAGTAGCAAAAGTCCTTTCCCTCGGGTGGGGGAATTGAAAACGAGATGGCATATTTTTAAGGTGAGTGGAGAAAGATTTAAAAAGGACCTGAGGGGCAACTTTTTCACACAGTGGGTAGTTTGTGTGTGGAATGAACTGTCAGAAGAAGAGGTGGATGCAAGTACAGTTAAAACATTTAAAAGACATTTGGACAGGTGCATGAGTAGGAAAGGTTGGAGGAATGTGGGCCAAATACAAGCAAATGGGACAAGTTTAGTTTGGGAAACTTTGTGTTGGCATGAAGGCTCTGTTTCCATGCTGTCTGACTCCATAGCTCTATGTTAAAAGGCTTCATGTGTAAGCTCATGCTGCAGACAGGAAGCACAGGAAGAAGAGAATTGCAAAGTCATGAGAAATGAACACAGCAATGTTACAATAAAAGTAGAGCAGAAGTGGCGATTGGGATGTCAAATCGGTTTGGAATTACTTTAAATTGCTGAGGAAAAGCAGGAAGTTTAATTGGGTGAGGGAAACGTGATTTGGGTGCCGCGATCAAACAGGTGCGTGGAGGGCCTGAAGAGAATAAAAAGCAAGTTGTAAGAGATATGGAATTAGATGGGGCCGACAGAAAGTACAAGAATCTTAGTAAAGTTTGGAGTGAATCTGTGTGAATGCACGCATTGTGGTTAATTAAGTTTTTGAGCTGCAAATGCAAATGGCAACATATAAATGCAACCCATAGGTAATAACACAGTCCTCATACAATATTGGGGTAGCTGGCTGTTTAATATTCCTGGGTACAAGGTATTCAGGAAAGAAAGGGAAGGAGATAAAGCAAACGGTTAGCAGTTTTGATAGAGGAAACTACTACATTGCCTAAGGGACAGAAGGACCTTGGGGGGTTAAATTTAGAATCTGTTTCCTTGGTGTGGTGCAAAAATAACACAGATGAGTAATTAAATGATTTGGTGTATTTTAGAGACAATCAAACAGAGAAAAGGAGGTGGAGGAGCAAATATGAAGGGAAATTACTGAAAGGTACAGGAAGAAAAGAGAAATGATAATGGGGGTTATTGCTGGACGTCGTACTGAGTGAGATGGGTCAAATGGAGAATGTCACATTCGGGGAACACCTCAGAAACTGTGATGATAGAACCATAAGATTTAGATGATTATGGAAGACAGTTTAGAATAAAAATGCTTAATTGCAGGAGGGCTGATTTCAGTGAATTGAGAGATTTGGCTAAGGTAACTGGTATTTGTCAGGCAGAAATGTAATGGAAAAATGAGCAACCTGTAAAGTAGGAATGGTTCAGGTAGAGAGGGAGACCAGACCCAGAGCTCCGTAGGCAAAGCAGGAATTAGAAAAGGATAAAGCAGAGAGAAAGGTGATGTATGAAGTCAACTTGATGAAAGATGAGTAAAACAATCCGAAAAGTGAGAAAAAATTTGAGAGGACCAGAGGTACGTTATGGAAATAGACTTGCAGCCACTGTGAAATGAAATATAAAGGTTTTCAATGTGTGTATTAACAGTAAAAGTGTTGCCAGAGAAGCAGTGAGTCAATTAGGGTCCAAGTTGGAGGCAGAAGGTATAGCTGAGTTTCTAAGCAAGCATTTTGCAACAGTATTTAGCAAGGAAAAGAGTGTTGCCAAATGATACACGAACCAAGGAGGTTGCCAGGATACTGGTTGAGTTAAAAATAAATAATGAGGATATATTACGAGGCTGGCAGTAGTTGATGTTACCCAGTCCAGATGGGAACACTTCAAGGTTACGTAGGGAAGTAAGAAAGGAAATTGCGAAGATGTTGACCACATCTTCCAATCCTCCTTTGAAACAGTGATGGTTCCGATGGACTGGAGGTTTGTAAATGTTACCCCATATTAATCTGGCAATTATAGACCATTTAGCTTAATAGTGATTGTGAGGAAACCTTTGGAGGTGATAGACTAGGAGAGTATTAAAAGCTATTTGGACCAGCAGAGCCAATAGAGGAGATCCTAGAGTGATCTGTTAATGCAAAATCGGGGCAGAATCTTGTTGAGGTGGTAGGGATCTAGACAACCACCTGGAGAATCAGCAAGATATCTGCGCAAGGCCTGCAGAATCGAATGTTAAGTAGGCATTAGTGAGACCATCCATGGGTCTTCAGCCAGAATTCAGACTCCAGCTAGCAAGAGCTGTTGGCCAATTAGAGGCTAGCAGGTCTTGGCAGTGCCAAGGAAGAGGCTGAGCCTGGATGGTCAGCTCACTGAGGGCCAAATGGCATGGTTTCGGGGGAGGGTGTGAGGGTGAGGAAAGTTTTCCTGGGCTTGTGGATCACGGGGAGAAGGGGACACACATGTTGCAAACACAGTGGACATCCTCCTGCCAAATGCCCAGTCTTTCTGTCCATGCTCAAGAATAGTGATGGAGGTATCTTGAACATTGACTATGAGATGGCAATATTAGGCTGCTTCATAACTAATCTCAGGGATAAATTCTCCCAATTTTGACACAACCTGCCAGATGTTGGAGGACTTTGCAAGTTCAACTGGGCAAACTCTGATGTCCCGACTGGTACCAATGTCAATGCTAGTGGTCAATCCATTTTGTCCCTTTTCAATTTTTCTGCAGCGATACAGTACAACTGAGTGGTTTCCTGAGTCATTTCAGAAGATACAAAACAACCACTTTGCGCGAGTCACAGTTCACATGTAGGTCTGGCCAGGTAAGAATGACAAAAAATACTAAGGGATCAGATGGCTTTCTGTCATAATCTGATTGCCTTGTTGATGGGGTAACAGGGACCATCAATGGTCACAGTGCCCTTCTATATATGGATTTGCAAAGGCATTTGATAAGGCACCACATACTGAACATGTCTGTAAAATTAAGAAAAAAAGACATAAAGTACAATAACAGCTTGGGTACAGAACTGATTAAGGGATGAAGATAGAGAGTTGTAATGAATGCCTGTTTATTTGCACTGGAGGGAAATGTATAATGGTGTTCTTGATTTCAGTACTCGGATCATTGCTATCATTGATATTCACTAACAGCTTGTGGAAAGGTGGCACGGTGGCGCAGTGGTTAGCAATGCTACCTCACAATGCCGGGGACCCTGTTCGACTCCACTCTCAGGCGACTGTCTGTATGGAGTTTACTCATTCTCCCCATGTTTGTGTACATTTCCATTGTGTGCTTTGGTTTCCTCCCACAGTCCAAAGGTGCATTGGCCATTCTAAATTGCCCCATAGTGTGCAGGTTAGATGGTAAATGTGGGGTTATGGGCAGAGTATAGAGGTCTGGATCTGGGTGCGATGCTCTTTGGAAGGTCAGTGCAGACTCAATGGGCTGAATGGCCTCTTTCTGCGACTATAGGGATTATATGGTTCTGTGGAGTAGATAAGTAAATAGTCATAATCCACAAGGGTTCATTAGCATCTCTTTTTATTAGGGAGGGAATTAGTCATATTGCTTAACAGGCATCATTCCACATCAAACAGTGGCAGTCGAGGCGTTAGGTTCCAAATCATCCTCAGCCAGAAAAGAAATTGAATTTATGCTGTGGGTATTGTTCTGAACCCCACATCAGCCAACTAACAAACTGAGCTAATTAGTCCCACTTGGGAGATACAGGGCACAATTTTAACATTTGTAGTTGATGCAAAACTTCAAAGTATAGCCCACAAGGAGGGAGGTAATCATAGGCTTCCACATGACATAGAGACAGACTGGTAGAATTGCAAGATACGTCGCAGATGAAATCCAATGCAAAAGGTATGATCTGAAAAGTGAGGAGAGACAATGCAAGCTGAATGGTCTGATTTAAAACAAAGCTGGAAAAACACTGGGCCACATGACAGGCTAACAAAGTAGTTACTAAGGCATATGTAATCCTGCACGGGCAATTCAAATAAAGGCGTAGGATAGAAAAGAAAGGAAGTTATGTTAAAAAAACAGCTGTGCCTTTTAACATAATAAAACATCCCAAGTCCTGCTTCACAGCATTGAATTATGAAATAAAAATTGACACTGAACCACATCATAGGATATTGAGTTACATGGCCAAAAGGAGGTAGGTTTTATTGAGATTTTTAAAGGAGAATGAAGTAGAAAGATCTCATAATAGAATTCCAAACCTTAAGGCCTTACAGCTCAAGTAAATGATTACAACCTGAGATCTGAAAGAAGTGTGACCTTGCTTTTTTTTACACATTTAATGGTTATTCAGCTCAACTATGGCTGTGCATCAACATTTCTCTCAAAACTGCATTTCTGTTGTGCCTTTCATGACATCTGCATGACCCAAAGTGCTTTTAAAGTGTTGTCACTGTTACAACATCAGAAACATGATCGCCAGCTTTCACATTGTAACACCTCACCTGCAACAATGTGCTCATGATCAGATGCTCTATTTTCAATGGTGTTAATTGAGACATGAATGTTGGCCAGGATACCAGGGAGAGGTTGGGCCTTGAGTATCTTTATATCCAGACAGCCAAACAGAGCTCAGATGAATATCTCATTGAGGAAATACCAGTGGCACCTCCAACAATACAGCTTCCTCCTCCACCCCTCCCCACGACCTCCCCACCCTCCCCTTGGGTACTGCACTGGAGCGTCAGCCTGGAATTTTTGTACTCCAGTTTCTGGAGTGAGACCTGAACCTGCTGACCTCAGAGGTGAGAGTGCTACCATTGAGCGATGTCTAACCTGAAAGAAAGATGCAGTGCTGGTGGGGCAGGGAATGCTTCAACTGCATACATAAGCTTAGAAGCCTTCCGTGCACCAAATGTTATTTGTTTGACAAATGAGAGTTAATTTGATTTATTGGGCCTCAGGTTGAAAAAGACTCATCCTGACAGCTCATCTTATCAGATAAGCCATCGCAATGACCTCCAAAGAGGTTAAAAGGGACCAGGATTCTTGCTCATTTAGCGAAGATGGTGGCAAAATGGTAATGTCACTGCACTGGTAAACCAGAGCTCCAGGTTAATATTCTAGGAGCGACTGTATGGCAGCAGGTGGAATTTGAATTCAATAAAGAGAGAGTTAGGCAAAGCTTGGTCTAAAAGTTTTTGATTGTTGTATAAACCCATCAGGTTCATTATTGTATTTGAAGGAAGGAAATCTGTCATCCTAACCTGGTCTGACCTAGATGTGACTTCAGATCCAAGGGAATGTGTTTGACGCTTAATAGCCCTCTTGGTAATTAGAGCTAGGCATTATTTTCTGGTCCAGCCAGCTTTGCCCACTTCTCATGAATGATTAAGAAAAATCAAAATCTGCTTACCCTTCTGCTGGAACATACCTGAGCATGTGGTGAGTGAGACATAGCATCTGACTCAGTTACAGCTCAATTGCCTGTGATACACAGTGTCAGGACTTACTCAGGAAATGTGGCCAAGGTCTTCAATGTTCAGATATTACAGAGCTGTACTGTACAGACATACTGAACTCCACTGAAACCATAGTCCATTTAGTGACCAGAGAGGAGACAAAGTGGGTGGTGATAAGAAGAAGTTTGCAAGCTTGCGGAAGAAAAATAACTTACAATATTAATTAATGACCCAAAATCTCAAGATACGTTGAAATAATAACCCTGAGTACTTGTGCTCCATAAATAATGTTCGTGCTACACTTAAGCAACAAGGTTAATGAGCTGGAAGGAGGAATCTGAAGGGATGGATAGTAAAAATACAGTTTAGGGGCTTTTGTTATAGATTTTCACCTTTTACTGACATTTTAATGTTGATTGGGCATGAGGTTTTCTTAATTCACAATGGAGATTCCAATATAACTGTGTATATGGAAATAAAAAGTGCTAGCTTCTTCTCTCCCCATAATGGTATAGGTAGTGTTAAAATTCCATTACAGACTTATTAGACCCTTCCTACTCTCTGACCAACATTAGCTCCACGTACAGTGATGCCTCAAACTTAAAAGTTCTCATCTTGATTTTCAACTTCCTCCATTTCCCTTCTGTCCCCCTCTTTGTAAGTTCCTTCAGCCTCATGACTGTCTAAGTCCAAAGTCCTCCAACTCTAACCTTTTACACACTGCTGATTTTCTTTGCTTTTTGTTGTCTTTAACATTTTCTATAGAAATGCAGCGTGGTATTAGAGATCCTGAACTCTGGAATCCCCAGTGATTGTTCTGCTGGAAATTTTGGGGAATATTCAAAGCAGATGCTCGAACCTATGAGGGATTATTCCATAACATGTTGGGAGAAATTGTTCTCACCAGCATAAGGGTTAGTAACCAGAAGACACAAGCTCAAGACAATGGACAAAGAACCATTGGGAAAATGAGAGAGTTCATTGTATTGCAAGTTATTGTGATCTGAAAGGCATTGCCTGAAAAGTTGGTGGAAGTTGATTCAAGAAGAATTTGAAACAAAATAACTGGATAGAAACTCAAATATGGTCCCTCAGGGTACTGACGAAAGTGCAGAGGTGTGGGACATGTTGGTTAAATCATTCAAAGAGTCAGCACAGGCACAATAGACAAAAATCCTTCTCCTGAGTGTTTTGTTTTTAAACAGGGATGAGAACAGTCAAGGTGAAAACATCGGAATAATTTGAGAATGGTTTGGAGAGTGTGATGCAAAATCAATGCTGAGTGGCAAATTGCTGTAAATTCTTTCTGGTGAATGGACTGAATGGCCTTCTGCCCCTAGAGGCTGTGACAACTTGGATCAGAAGCAGAGCGCTGAATCCAATATTGTTCCCCACAAATGAATTATTGTCAGTGATACATGCTCAAGACAGATAGCTCATATCTAGGTAAGTGGGTGCTACACTGTGGAACTAAATATAACTTGTGCTGGGAATAGTGGTAGGCAATGATGCACACAGAATAGTAACTTTAAAAGACACGTTCCCTACTCCAGCCATTCCCGCAAAAACAAATCTTTGGTCCCTCAAGGCAGTTGCAATAAGCAGGATGTTGGCGTCACATTAGCCCCCTGCTTAGTGTGTTTTTTTAAGTATCAGAGTGCTTCATAAGGTAATAAAAACATGTAAATACAAGGTTGTGAGCTACAACAATCCCTGCAGCAGTTTTGTAAATGCACTGTTTGTGTTCTCAAAGAGATGGAACATCTTTTCTAACACACCATTGCAGCAATTAGTACCTCATGTCCAGAATAGAAATTCATGACTAGTATCATTACAAGCTCAACAGAGCCCCAAATGCCTGAGGCAAATCATGCATCTTGAAGCATAAGCAATTTGTAACTCAGCATGTATAATTCTCCACAACGAAATGATGGAATATGAGCTAACCTTTCCTGACATTCTCTGAGCCTGATTCACAGCTGCCCAATATCAGAAAGCTTCTCTTTGCATCTTCTTGCTCCCACAGTTGCTTATCTCACAAACTCCTTTAATGTCCCTCCCATTTCCCTTCCTTCTTCAGCTCCTGCGCCCCCCTCCAAGCTGCAAATGCGTCACTACAAAACATGACATTTCACAGTGAGGTCTGCTAACAATAGAACATAAAATTCAAGTTTCAGAATGCATTGTCAAGAGTGAAGATTGATTAAACTAAGACATAGAATTTGTAAAAAATACAAGATGTTAAGACTTTCTTTGGAATATCAACTGAGACCGAGTGTGTGGGCAGTTGTGTGTTTCTTGTGACTAAGAGGCTAAAAGTCAACCTGTGTACTGTTGACATGTTATTACACATGGTCATGTAACTTATAGAGAAGATACTTTTGTGAGACAAACTGGCATCAGTTGTTGCTGGTATCTTTGGGTCGACAATGGCTTGGCAACAGCCTTCAGGTTTGTTTTAAGTTGCAGTTTAACACAGAAGTGAGAGAGGACAGATACAGTCAGAGTTTCAGAAAGACGGCAGGCCAAGACAGGTCTCTCACTCACTGTCTCTCTCTCTCTCCCTCCGTGAGTGGAGAAATGAGAAAAAAAATCAATGATCCTGAAAGGAAGAATGTCTAAGTTAAGCAAAGGCCTAGGTCCAACTGGCCAGCTACTGAATTGAGGTTCTTCTATGGTTGACAACAATGTGGCATCATTGGCAAAAACCAAAAAGAACTGTGAGAGAGTCACCACATTCCACCCTTTTGCGTTGGACTCTTGATCCACTGAATCTGTTCGTTTTTGATGATGTTTTCCACCCACAATATTTTTGCAGAATTGCCTAGCTTGCCTCCCTATGTATTAATGAATGTCTTTATGTTTGGATTGAAAGGGGATATAGTTTTGAGTTTGCGTGGTAACAGTTGATTGTAATCTAGGTAGGATTGAATTATTTATTTTAGAGCAGAGAGGTCTGAGGGGGAACCTAATAGAGGCAAAAAGGTTATGAGGGGCATAGATGGGATAGTTAGCGAGAATGTTTCTCTTCCGTAGGAAGGTAGTAACCTGCTTGCACAAATTTAAGGTGAAGAGCAAAAGGTTTTGATGCAATTTCAGAAGTTTTTTTTTATCCAGAGTCTGGTGGGTATCTAGAATTCAGTACCTGAAAAGGTGGTGGAGCCATGAACCCTCAAGTCATTTAAGAACGATTTAGATGGGTACTTGAAATGCCACAGTATACACAATATGAGCCAAATGATAGAAAATGGAATTGGAATGGATAAATTGTTATCATAGAATCCCTACAGTGTGGAAGCAGGGCATTCAGCCCATCGAATCCACACCAACCCTTCAACGAGCATCCCACCCAGACCCATTCCCCTACATTAACCTTGTAACCCTGCCTGTTCCATGACTAATCCACCTAACCTAAACATCCCTGGACACTATGGGCAATTTAGCATGGCCAATGCACCTAAGCTGCACATCTTTGAACTCGATGATCGATGAAGATGCTCGATGAACGATGTGGACACAATGGGCTGAATAGTCTTTTTTCATGCTGTAAAAAGTCCTTTACTCTGACTCTAATCCTCCTTTCTACGTATTAAATGATAACCTTGTTTGTAATCAGTAAGATGTTCGTTTATTCTAGAAATTTGGTTGGTGCAGCAGAACTTGGGATGTTTTATTATGTTAAAAGGTACTGCTGTTGTTTAACATAACTTCCTTTCTCGTCTATCCTATCCCTTTATTTGTAGTGCCCATGATTTTGACTTTGCCTTAGCTTTGTCAGGCAAATTAATCATCTCTATCTTTCAATTGGTCATTTATGCAAATGAAGGTCTGAGTGAAGGGGAGTCAGTTAGCTGAATGGCTGCTTCGCAACACAGAGTGCTGCCAACAGTGTGGGTTCATTTCCCATACCAGCTAAGATTACAATGAAAGACTTTACTTCTCTATTTGTCCCCTCACCCAAGGCATGGTGACCCTCAATTTAAAACAGCACCGTTTTAAAGAAAGCAAGAGAAAGAAAGACCATAGCGAGTTCTGCCTTAATAACCAGAATGGCAGCTCACGGACATTGGGGCTTGATTACACCTCTCCCATCAGGGGTGTAACAAGAAAATGAAACATAGCTTCTGAATACAGACTTTAAACTCCAGAAATTTGGGGAAAAACATCACGTTGACAATGCAAATATTCAGCTTACAGATGATTTTTTTTCTCCCACTGCTGAAGAATAATAACTGCAAAATTTATTTATATAACATGTTGCCTCACCAGAGCATCTCATCAAAACATCCGAAATACTTCACACGTTGTAAGTCACTTACAAGGATCAGTGATTACATCAGTGTGACACAGTCATTTCACACATAGTATACCCAGCCAAAAGTCACAAAATATGTGGCCAGCTGATTTTGTTTTTCTGCTGGTTGAGAAGGGTAATTTTGGCTAGGATATCAAGAGAAATCTTCACTGTTCAAATGAATCAATGAAACTTATGTCAGTTGAATATCCCAACTGAATAATGACAGCACCAAATTTGCAGCATTCCCTCAGTATTGTTATCCTGTACCTTGAGCTCCTGAGTTAGTGGCAAGAATGAGGCTAGCTGACAACACTGCAATATCTAACCAACAGCCAATGTAACCTTCATTAACACATTGGGACAACACGAAAATTTGTTTCTGAAATACTTGAAATGCAAGTCTTGGAAATGACAGTTTTCGTCCAAAGGAGAGAAGAGAATGGCCAATGTGCTGAATGGAAATTATGTCTATTCAGCACTATATTAAAACAACTCACCAACCTGAGAATTGTGACTTATTCAGCCATGGTGTGGCACGGTGGTTCAGTGGTTATCACTGCTGCCTCAGAGCAGCAGGGACCCAAGGTTTGATTCCAGCCATGGGGTGACCGTCAGTGTTAAGTTTGCATATCTCCCTGAGTCTGTGCAGGTTTCCTCAGGGTGCTCCAGATTCCTCCTACAATCCAAAATTAACCATGAGAAATGTAGGGTTACAGGGAAGGGGTGGATCTGGGTGGGATGCTCTTTACAGGGTTGGTGTGGACTTTAAGGGCTGAATGGCCTGCTTCGACACTGTAGGGATTCTATAATGTAAATGTAGACTGATGTTGACAAATGCCAGGGTAAAGTGACATTATGGAATGTATTAGACTCTGTGACACTGAACACCTATTTTTAACTTAGCCTACAAATGGGTTTACTGTGGAACCTATTTTACACCTCAAGCCCCCAATCTACACACTCCATTGACTTCAATGAATATTTGACTCATTCCCCTTGATCAAGCTACATTAAAATTAATATGTCCTTTGAACTGTTGAAACTTACCAGAGCTACTCTGATATTGAGCCATCTATTCAAATCAGAGACCCTGAAGTCATTTTGTACTTTGCAGTCAGCAGCAAGTCCATATAGTGACTTTATGTCTTTATATTCCTGTGAAATCTTCACACTGTGCTCCTCATTAATGGCATCTTTGAAAGAAAATAGATTAAAAAGTAAGTCTGTACAACTGAAGGAAGACAAGGTGGCTCGTCTTGGGATTTTCTTGGAGTTTTTTTTTCCCAAAATGCATATCTTTTGCCGTGTTTCGTGATTTCAACCCTGATCTCCAGTCTGAGTTTGCAGTTTCTAGCTACCAGCCACCGACTCGACCCTCCAATGTCTTTCTGTTGTTTAATCAACTCTTGCATCTGATTCCACTGACTTTCTGTGTACATTTTTTAGCAAGGAATGAACACTGAATAATTATTTCTCTCCCGAGCCCACAACTTGAATTGGCAAATGTCACTGAATCCTGTGAGAATAGCCAAGTCAGTGCAAGTCAATAGCACAGCAGAAGCAATGTGCATCTATATTGCGCCTTTAGCACAGTGCAGTGCCCCAATGCGCACTATCATAAAATTGATACACAGCCAGAAGATGCAACTTTATGATAGGTGACTTTAAAAAAAACGTTTAATCAGTTGATTGGAATGAATATTTTTGTAAAAGAGTCAGCAAGTGGAAAGATTTGCAGGGAAGAGGGTGGGAAATTCCAGAATATGTAGCCTAGACAGCTGAACACAGAGCAATAGCAGAACATGGAACCATCTTCATGTTTACTAATGATGCATTTATCCATTGAGTTGGCTGGCCAATACAACCGTCTCTGAATTGATTTCAATTTTTCTCCATCACATATAGGCCTTTTCCACCCACAACATGGAGCAGTAATTAAGGGGACATACATAAAGTGCTAGTGCAATTATACCTGTTAAAAAAGATAAGAGAGATTTGATAGAGCTTGAGAATTACCCTCTCCACCCACTCAGCTAATAGTTCAGACAGAATAATGAGAAAAAGGATTCAAATTGACAGGGCGGAGGAGGATGGGAGGGGGAGCGGATGGATCAGAGCCTGACAGGAACGCTGTTTAAAATTGAGAGAATCCCAGTTAATTGAATACAGATCATTATTACACCTCTATACAGGATAGTCCCAGAGGACCTAGCTATTATCAAACAGCACAAATGAGACAGTTTGGGGCTATGATGCTCACTACTCTGGCAAATATGTTGAAACGATATTCAGCCATTTAAGTAAGATAAACTGTTAGGAAATCTGTTTTAAGCAGCGGTGCCTTCTAATCTTGAACTTCTGCAAATTTCTCAGAAACAAAAGGAAGCTGGGTGGAAAAGGTGAAAAATTTGTGTTGAATTCACCTGTGGGAACAGTGAGTAAGAGGTTAATATGTAGAATAGCTTCCCTTGAAAGGTGATGGAAAAAGCCAGAGTTAATTTATTCAAATGAAAATTAGGTACATTTCTTTTTGAAAATAACTTTTGGACGTGTATTGATCAGAGATTATAGTAATGCAGGACAAGTCAAGTCTCTGAAAGCAACCTACCCTGATAGACTATATGTTTTTGTTTTTGCAGCTTGTTCACTGTGATGGTCAGTCACTGAACACATTTACCAAAGGCTGCCAATGTACTTTTCACAAAAGAACATAATGACAATTTAGAAAGGTCTCATCACAAGCAGCAGAAAGAATCAACCCTTTTTCCCAGCAATGGTCTTTCCAGACACTCAACCTCTAATCAATGATCACTCATATCTTTACTCTGTAAGTTCTTACGCAGCCAATGAGTTTGCAAACATTTTCTTGCAGTGGATTTCTGTATATTCACCACATGTGATTCCCTTCATTGCTCCCTAAGGAATGCAGAGGCTGATCATGGACTGATCGCACTTAAATCTCAGAGAAAAAAAACGCAAGGGTTTTTCCAGGTACTCTGTCAACTTTGAGACTGCTAAACAATGTACCTGCTGGTTCTTTTAAACTAAACATGTCACTGATTTCTGGATTCATCTCAGTACATTAGATCATTAATATTGAAATCACCTTTGACTGGGTTAATCACTGTACATCAACCTTGTCCCCTTAATATCATTGCACTATTATGCCTTCTATATACCCATCTATTATGCCTTCACCTGCTGTGGCTCATTAGCAAAGCCTTGCATTTGTTTCCTTACTACAGATCCAAGTCATGTCCTCATTTAGCCTCAGGTTCCCTGTTGCTTTTGATTTCATTCCCCCTGCTGTGTCTGAGGTGGCTAGAGAAGATTGATTTATTTTCCCATTTTGCTCTTTGTCGAGGCTGACTCAGAGCCTTATTGTCTCTGCTTTGTAACTAGTGAAGATATCAATAGGATTAATATTATCCATTCTAATGCACTTCTTCAACCTTTATGCACAATGGCCTTTAGGTACAACACAAATCCAACACTGACGGGGCTTTTAAAGAACATTCAGAGTTACAGGAAGGATGAAAAATCTTCAATCCTTCATAATATTGATTGTACGCTCTGAATATGTAGTCGAACCTGGTTTATAAATAAATGCTGTTGACACTGCACCAACCAAAATTTTTTTAGTAGCATCTCCTTTCCAGCACTCAGGACAAAGGCAGAAAATGCATGGGAGCACCTTATTTCCATGTCTTAAACTTTCCTGACTTAGAGATTACAAAACAGTCCTTAATCATCCATGAACTCCTTACCTAATAGCATCGTAGGAGCATGCTCACTGCACAGGCAGCAAGAAGGTTCACCAACTACTTCTCAAGAGCAGCTCGCTAGATATCTGGTAAATGCTAGTCTTGCCGGTGATGCCAACATCCCAAGTGCAAAACAGTTGCTTTCCCCCATTTCTGCATCATCCACCAGTCTTAACCCTTTCTCTATGGAAGATGATGATGCTATTTGGCCATGGTTCCTAGTTTGGGGACAAGCTATCATTTGGCAGTTAGCAAAAAGTCCTCTTCTTCACAAACGTACTGGGATACTGAATGACAGCAGTGTATTCGACAATGCTACATTCTATCTTACATTGCTCAAGCTCCTATGAGAGCAAAAAACCCCAAATGTAGCCATGTCTTTAAAACAGAATGCTTGGCAAAACGTTTGATTAATAGGGTCACTGGGATGGAATCCATCGGTAATCTAGGACAGAGGTAGAATTATGAGAAATACAATGCATACAACAAGACGGTTGCTAGCCATATTCATCAGCTGAGTTCTCTTTCTCTCTGACTTTGAAACTCTACTGAAAGCTATTTCACACTGCCCACTCTCCCAAAGTGTCTTTAAGTAAACAGTCACCAGTTTGGAATGCCCACCTACTCTAAATGATTATCATTAATTTCTGTGAAGAAAAAAACTGTTTGGCATTCCCTGTGACACCTCTAAATTTTCTACTGTTGCCTCAAATTTCTGTTCTGTGGCCAAACTTCCCTTCTGAGCATTGGCTTTCCATTGTCATTAACTGCTTTGTTGTTTGCTCTTCAAACTGCCTTGTACTTTCTGAATAAAGTGCACAACATAGACTTTGAGTTACACAAACAGAAATTTTTGGAAAAGCTCAGCAGGTCTGGCAACATCTGTGGAGAGAAAACAGAATTAATGTTTCAGGTCTTCCTTGGAACTGGTCGTAGTGATTGGTATATATTCTGAAGATGGGTGTGGGGGGAAAGGGGCATGGAGCCCAGTGGGACAGAACAATAGTCAGGCAGACAAAAGAATGGGTAAATGTCAGTCTAGGAGAATCAATAGCTACGAATGCAGCCTGTAGCTTGCCATGTGATGACAAGGCCATGTCTCCGAAGTGGAGCAGATGAGAAGCAGACTGGATGACTGCTTTGCAAAACACCTATGTTCTGTCTGCAAAAATTACCCTGAGCATCCTGCTGCCTGCCACTTCAACATACCACATTGTTCCCTGGACAACATCTCTTCTTGGGCTTACACTCAAGAGAACAGCACCTCATTTTCCACTTAGGGACCCTGCAGCCTTCATGAACATAGGAGCTACGGTTAGTATGTTTGCAGGTGACACCAAAATTGGAGGTGTAGTGGACAGCAAGGAAGGTTATCTCAGAGTACAACAGGACGTTCATCAGATGGTTCAATGAGCTGAGGATTGCAGATGGAGTTTAGTTTAGATGAATGTGAGATGCTACATTTTGGTAACACAAATCAGTGCAGGACATATACACTTAATGGTAAGGTCCTGGGGAGTGTTGGCAAACCAAGAGAAAACTATGAACAAAGGTTCATAATTCCTTGAAAGTGAAGTTGCAGATAGACAGGATAGCGAAGAAGGCGTTTGGCATGCTTGCCTTTATTGGTCAGTGCACTGAGTATTGGAGGTGGCAGGTCATGTTGTGGTTGTACAGGACATTGGTTCGGCCACTTGTGGAATACTGCATTCAATTTGGGTCTCCCTGCTATAGGCAAGATGTTGTGAAACTTGAAAAGATTCAGAAAAGAATTACAAGGATGTTGCCAAGGTTGGAGGGTTTGAGCTAATGGGAGAGGCTGAATAGGCTGGGGCTATTTTCCATGGAGCGTTAAAGGCAGAAAGGTGACCTTATAGAGGTTTGTAGGGTAAACAGACAAGGTCTTTTCCCTGGGGTGGTGGAATCAAAACTAGAGGACTTAGTTTTAAGGTGAGGGGGGAAAGATTTATAAGGAACCTAAGGGGCAACTTTTTCATGCGGGGGATGGTGTATGGAATGAGTTGCCAGAGGAAGCGGTGGAGGCAGGTACAATTACAACATTTAAAAAGCATCTGGATGGGTATATGAAAAGGAAGCATTTAGAAGGATGTGAGCCAAATGCTGGCATATAAAACTAGATTAAATTAGGATATCTGGTCGGCATGGATATGTTGGGCCGTAGGATCTGTTTCCTTGCTGTACTTTATGATTCTAGGACTCAATATTGAATTCAACAATTTTAGGACCTGAGCACCTTGTCCCATGTCCTTACCCCAACCCCCACACTCCAGGCCTTGTCATCACATATGCCACTACCACAACCAACTCATTTTTGGTTACTAATGGTCCACATTAGCAGCTGTTCATTGTCCCGGGATAAATATTACCTATTCCTTTTGTTTTCCTAATTGTTGTTCTCTGCAGCTTTGTTCATCCCTTACTTATTAAGACACTCACTGTTTAGTGTCGATGAATGCACTTCCCATTTTTTTTAAGAACTAAGCCATTTCAGATTCAACTATGTTGCAGTGGACCTGCAGACCAGATCACATAATGACGACAGACATTCTCCCCAAAAGGACAGGTGTGAACTAGATGGGTCTTCATGACAATCAGTGTTCGTTTTATGGTCACCATTACTGAGAATGGTTTTCAATTCCAGTTTACGAACAACATTTAAAGTTAAAGTTAAACTCCATTCTCCTCCCTCCCTGACTCCATCTTCAGCATATACTAACAATCTTTTCCCAGCTACAATCAGTTCTGAAGAAGGGTCACTGGACTGAAAACATTAGCTCTGCTTTCTCTACAGAGATTCTGCCAGACCTGTTGAGATTTTCCAGCAGTTTTTGTGTGTCTCTGATTACCAGCATCCACAGTTCTTTGTATTTTTTGGATAGACTTTGAGATGTTCCTTTCAACTTCTGACTGGTCATAACAGCATGGGCTCTCAAATACCTTCTGGGTTTTACTCAGTAGTTATTTGGCTGGGACACTGCTCAACACAATGCAATGATCGCTGTTCAAATTTCAACTCAATAAAACCACAGATGCTCAGGGTTGAGGCACTGTGCTTTCCAATGTTGTAACATTTAGTTGTGAAGTTCAGACACGAGGAGAATATTTCAGCACCAGTCATTTAAAGCTCAATGATTGTTATGCAGTGTTTCCAGAACATTTCTAAATTTAAAATACCGTATGATTTACATGGCTGCTGATTGTTTTTCATCATTAAACACACTTCGTGTTAAGGATCCATTTTCAGCTTGCCAAATGAATTTGTTAGGCAAATGTGCCCTGATCTGTGTGGCACATAGCTACCCCAGCCTACTTCTATCCTTTTCTACACCAATACAGCTGACTTGAGCAAGGACGTGGTGGGAAGGGGGTGCAAGGACAGAGGATTTAGAGTCAGGGGTGGGGGGGGGAGCGTGGGCGGGGGCAAGTCTGGACTTTCTACTTGCCGTACCTATAAAAATTAGCACCACAGCTTGTTTTCCATTATGGAGACTGCCCAATTTTCATTTCAATGTTGTGTAATTTTCCAGACAGTCTACAGTGTTGATGCTGGATGAAGGTTAGCTGGGGTGTTACAAATTCTCCCCCCAACCCTTCTTCAAATTAGGATCTTGTATGTCAGTCTGAGAGGGCTCCCCTGTTTAAATGCCTGACTTAAAAGATAGCATTTCTGACAGCGTAAAAACTCTGGCAATACTACTGTCGACTTGAGTCTTAACCAAGATTATACGCTCTTATTGATAGATTGCAGTACAGGGGTCTGACCCCTGAACAAAATGAGTTTGCTGATTTATTCCAGTTACTAGGCACAGCCCACAGCACTACACAGAAACCAAATTGCTGCAGGAGCGTAACTGGTTGGTGACTGACATTTCTCTTATAAACAATTGTCTCAAGGAAATAGGTGCCAGCTGTGGTTCATCAATGCCACGTGGATTATCCAGTTCTTCAGATAGATGAGGTCAGCTCTGACCCAGTCCTGCTGACCCATTTGAGGTGTCCTGCATAAAGGGCAAAAGAATGGGCTCACCCACTACTCTGTTGTGATGAGAGTCGGGAAGAGTTGGAAAGGAATCAAAGGTAAATCCTAAAGTGGGCATAACCATACCGCCTTTAAACATGTGGCACAGTGGGCTATAGACAGAGCAAGTGCAGAAAGGCAAGGTACAGTTGTCACAGGACCATAAGGCTTCTCTCTCAAAGAGAGAGTGAGAGACAAGAGGTGGTGATTTAACCTGAGGATCACTGTGCTTCAGGTGAGGGTTGCTGTTGAGGAAGTGGGAACTTCATGGTAATGTAAGCCATTGTGGGAATTGAACCCATGCTGTGCATCACTGAGTACTGTAAACTAGCCATCCAGCCAACTGAGCTAACTGAACCCACTCAGCAATACAGTTCAGAACCATCAATCTTCCATGTTGAATCACACTTGGAGGGAGCACTGAGGATGTCAAGGGCACAGAATGTACTGTAGGTAGGAAACTTCAGTGCCCATTACCAAGAGTGATGCAGGAGCAGCAGGACTGACTGAGTCCTGCAGGAAATTGCTTGTAGCCTGGGTCTGTGGCAAGTAGTCAGGGAGCCAATAAAAAAACCACACTTGATCTCGTCATCACCACTCTACCTGCCACAGATACACGTCTATGTTAATATCAATAATCGTGACCAGAAAAGTGGTGTGGAGATGAGGTCTTTTCTTCTCATTGAGAATACCCTCCAGCGAGTTGGGTGGCTGGATTAAAAGGGACAGACTTCGAACAGATCTAACACCTCAACACTGGACAGCCATGAAGCGCTGTGGGCTATCAATAGCAGAAGAACTATATTTTAACACAATGTGCAACCTCATGGTCTGGCATGTCCTTCATTCAACCATTACCATCAAGTTGGGGGAATCAATCCTGTTTTGATGGAGAATGCAGGAGGGTATGCCAGGAGCAGCGCTAGGCATACCTAAAAATAAATTGCCAATTTGGTGAAGCTGCAAATTAGAAGTAATTGTCATGCCACAAATTGCATCTAATTGCAACAATTTCAACAGCAAATAATAGACAGAGCTGAATGATTCCACAACCAATAGATCAGATCTGAGATCCTGTAGTCCTGCCGCATTCAATATTGGTAGACAATTAAACAACTCACTGAAGGAGGGAGGTTCATAAATATTCCCATCCACAATGGTGGGAAAGCCCAACACATCAGTGCAAAATATAAGGCTGAAGCATTTGCACCAATCTTCAGCCAGAAGTGCCGAGTGGGTGATCCATCTTGGCTTCCTCCATAAGCCCCCAGCATCACAGAAGCCTGCCTGCAGCCAACTTGATTCACTCCATGTGATATTAAAATATAATTGAATGTGTCAGATACTGCAAAACTATGTGTCCTGACAACATTCCAACATTGTTCTGTGCTCTAGAACTTGCCATACCCCTAGCCAAGCTGTTTCAGTACAATTATAACATGGGCATCTACCTGACAACATGGAAAATAGCCCAAGTATGTCCTGTACACAAAAAGCAGGACAAATCCAACCCAGCCAATTATTGTCCCATCAGTCTACTCTTAATCATCAGTAAAGTGATGGAAGGTGTCATTGACAGTGCTATCAAGCAGCACCTGCTCAGCAATAACCTGCTCAGTGATGCCCAGTTTGGGTTCCACCAGGGCCACTCAGCTCTTGACTCAATTCTGCCTTGGTTCAAACACGGACAAAAGAGCTGAATTCCAGAGGTGAGGTGAGATTGACAGCCCTTGACATCAAGTGACATCAAAGCCATGTTTGACTGAGTATGACATCAAGGAAGCCCAAGCAAAGCTGGAATCAATGTGTATTGAGGGAAAACTCTCCATTGCTTGTTGTCATATGTGGCACAAAGGAAAATGGTTGTGGTTGTTAGAGATTAGTCCTCTCAGCTCCAGGACATTTCTGCAAGAATTCCTCCAGGTAGTGTCCTAGGTCCAACCATCTTCATCTGCTTCACCAATGACCTTCCCTTCAACATAAGGTCAGAAATGGGCTTTTTCTCTGATGATTGCACAATATTCAGCACCATTCATGACTCCTTAGAAACTGAAGTAATTTATGTCTGAATGCAAATAGCTCATCAGTATTCAGGTTCAGGCTGAAAACTGGCAAGAAACATACATGCCAAACAAATGCTTGCCAACAACTTCTTCCAGCAAAAAGAATCTCATCATCACCCCTTGACATTCAATGGCATCTTCATTGCTGACTCCCCCACTATCAACAACCTGGAGTTTATCATTGACCACAAGCTGGACGTACCGCATAAATACTAGGGCTGCAAGTGTAGGTCAGAGGCTAGGAATGCTGTAGGAGTAACTCACCGCCTTACTCCCCAGAGCCTTCCCATCATCTAGAAGGCACAAATCAGGAGTGTGGTGGAATTCTCCCAATTTGTCTGGATGAGTGCAGCTCCAATAGCACTCAGAAAGCTTGACACCATCCAGGAGAAGGCAGCCCGCTTGACTGGCACCGCATCCATAAACGTTCACTCCCTCCACCACTGAGGCTCAGTAACAGTAGTATGTACCATCTACAAGATGTACTGCTGAAATTCACCAAAGATCCTCACACAGTACTTCCAAAACACACAACTATGACCATCCAGAAGAACAGCAGAAAATACAAAGGAACATCACTACCTGCAAGTTCCCCTCCTAGCCACTCACCATCCCGGCTTGAAGGATATATTTTGATCAATCTGTTTAGAGATGGTATAAGACACCTCTGGAGCACATGGGTCTTGAACCCAGGTTCTAATTCAGAGGTAGGGACACTACGAGCGTACCATGAGAGCCCCATCATCTGACTTGGAAATAGATTGGAATTCCTTCATTGCCGCTGAGTCAAAGTCCTGAACTCCCTCCTTGGTGCCATTGTTGGTATACCTACACCAAATGGACTGCAACTTGATAGAGGTGTACAAGATGATGAGGGACATAGATAGAGTGGATCGCCAGAGACTTTTTCCTAGGGCGGAAATAACTATCACAAGGGGGTGTAATTTCAAGGTGATTGGAGGAAGGTATAGGGGAGATGTCAGAGGTTGGTTCTTTACACAGAGAGTGGTGGGTGCGTGGAATGCGTTGCCACTGGTGGTAACAGAGTCAGATACATTAGGGACATTTAAATGACTCTGGGATAGGCACATGGATGATAGTAAAATGAAGGGTATGCAGGTTAGTTTGATCTTAGAGTAGGATAATAGGTCGACACAACACTGTGGACCGAAGGGCCTGTACTGTGCTGTACTGTTCTATGTTCTAACTTCAAATAAACAGCTCACCACCATCTTCTCAAGGGTAATTAAGGATGGGCAATAAATACTGGTCCAAACAGTGACATCTGTGTCCTGTTATTGAATTAAAATAAAATTCCAACACTAGATCTTCTACTTTCAAATTTTCTTGGTCATCTGCCTTGGAACTGTTCCAAACTAGCCAGTAAAAATAAAAGGAAGTTCTCTCAAAGAAAAAGAAAATATTTAGAATCCTGAACTTGGTCATTACTCTACTCTTTCAGTGTAACAACAACGTTTTATCTCAAAACTGAGTTTTAATCTGCATCTCCAAAGGGAAAGGTTCAAGTGCTAGGAAGCAGAGAACAAGGTAGGGTGGAGAGAGAATGAGTAGTAAATTGTATGGAGCATAATCTGGCAAAGCAGATCACCTGACCAGTTATTGAAACTGTGTATAAGTTTACAGGAGGGGGTTTATCTAGTGCCTCATTCTCCTGCCAGGAGTTGTGTAACCACGTTAAAGACCTTACTATCAGCATTAGTTGTGATCACAGTTGCTACAAAGGATTTGTAAAAATCCCTCTGAAAATGGCAACCTGTCTTAGAAATGAAAGGAAAGGCATAGCAATAGAACTTACATATAGCATTCTTCATGGCTAATTCTCTTGATGTTTCTTTATTGCAGAGTAACTTTGTGGCATGCATGACTGCAATATTCAAGCAGATGGATAATGAGCATTACTCCAACTATTTGGAATCCTTCCAAACAAATCGAGATTTGGTGGTGAGTAAGACTTTTCTATCACGAATAAATGGTCTGTTGTATGGCTACATGCCTGTTATACGTCAGTCTATGCACCTCACTGATGGTGGAGAAATGATAAGGTCATTGTACACAAATCCAATCTAACTCTTGTGGGAACATAGGTTCAAATCCTGCCATGGCAGATGAGGGATATTCAATTCAACTATTCAAGAAATTGGGAATTGAAAGCTAGTTTCAATGCTGGTGACCGTTAATCTATCAGCCACTGTCATAAACAAAACCATCTGGTTCACTAATAACCTTTCTGGAAGGACATTTGCCATCCTTACTTAGCCTGGCTTATGTATGATTCCAGATTCACAGCATTTTGATTGACTGCCAACTGCCCTCTGAAATGACCCCACACACCACTCAGTTTAAGGGTAATTGGGGACAGATAATGAAAGCTGGGCTTGTCATTGATGCCCATCCTGTCAAAGAATGTAAAAGGCTAGTGGGTAGCTATTGGACTCCTGAGGCATTATGTCTCCTTGAGGTGAAAGCAGAGAACAGGTATCCTAGAGTCCATGTCAGCTTTACTGTCATCAGTGCGACCACATCAAAAGAGGTGGCTTTGGAAGGGCTCTGTTATCAGGAGCTGCTAATACAGTTCTGAGGAAGGGTCCCTGGACCTGAAATATTAACTCTGGTTTCTCTCCACAGATGCTAAGATTCTCTAGAAATTTCTGTGTTTGCTTCTGTTTTCCAGCATCTGCAGATCTTTTGGTTTTTACTTAGCTGCCGATATTTGTCACCTTAAAGTATTTTTCTAAAGAAGTTGCTTGACATCATTGCAGCTCGAGGAACGACTGAGTTTATTCAGGAGTTTTGATGAAGCATACAGATCTGTGCAACATCCACTCAATCTCAATGCGAGCAAGGGCTCAAAAGATAAATCCTTCCAAAACCCAAGGGTGTTATTTTAATGTTGGACATCACACTGGGAGAATCTGTTAGCACAGAAACACGCTGATATTATAATCCCGTGTCAGATGTGCCAAATCTGCTTTTACGTTCTCATGATGAACTATGATTTGGGGGACAGGCCCCAATCCCTGTCAATCCACAAACTCATAGAAGCTGCAAAGTCGGCAGATTAGGTCGGTTGGGAAAGTCGCAGCAGAATGGAAGTGAATGTGGGAATTGCAAAGCCAGCTTCTTTGGACCAGAGAACGATAGATCCAAGTATTTTTGAAATGGTGATCAGCTTGGAACTGTGGAGAATGTTCTGTATAAAAGCCACTGTAATCGAGTGAATGAAAGTCAAGAAATTTGTGTGAAAGTTTGTCTCAAGGGGCTGAAACATAGGATTTGTATTTGTATAGTGCCCTTCATGCACTAAGATGTTGCAATATACTGCACAGGGACATTCAAGAACAAAACCTGATTTGAAAACATATAAAGGAACTGTAAGGACAGGTCACCAATAACTCAGTTTAAAAGGTACCATTTGAAGAATGCCTCAAAGAAGGAAAGAAAGATCAAGAGGTTTAGAAGGGGTTTCCAAAGCAAGGGGCAGCATAAAGGTTGTTTGCAGAGCAAGGGAAAGGACTGGTTTTTGGTACTGCAGTTTCTGATCCCCATTTCTCCCCACATCCACTTTCACTCATGACAACTTCTGCCGAGCACCTCCGCAATGCATTCTGGAGGAAGTAGAATACATTGACCAACAAAACTGTGCCCATTTTTTTGAAGAGAAATCCGGTCAGTCTTATCCCAATGCTGTACTCACTCATTAAATTCTTATTTTTGTCCCCCAAGTATTTATCTAATTCCCCTTTCAATGCTAATTTGAATTTGTATCTGCCATAATATCATAGAATCCCTACAGTGCAGAAAGAGGTCATTTGGCCCATCAAGTCTGCACCAACCCTCCAAAGAGCACCGCATCCACATCCACCCAACCTACACAATCTTGGGCATTATGGGGCAATTTCCCATGACCAATCCACCTAGCCTGCACATCTCTGGACTGCGGGAGGAAACCAGAGCACTCGGAGGAAACCTGCACTGACACGGAGAGAATGTACAAACTCCACACGGAGAGTCGCCTGTGGACAGGAATTGACCACAGGTTCCTGGTACTGAGGGCCAGCAGTGCCAACCACTGAGCCACCGCGTCACCTGTCAGGGACAGAGTACATTCCAAATCTTAAGTACTCTGTGTGTAAAAGATTTTTGTCATGTTAGCTTTGGTTATTTTGCTAATCAAATTAAATATAATTAGATCTGAGCTACCTGATTGTTGATCATTGGCTCTTAGGGAGACAACACCAGCCTCTCTGTAATCCCTGAACCTTGGAATCATTTTAGTGAATTTTTTCCCAACGCTATTCAAAGCCTTCACAAACTTCTCATGCCAAGGATCGGAAACCAAAGGCACAGTAAGGTCAAACTATTTTGTATAGGTGCCTGCAAAATGTTTTTCCTTTGCACTCTATGCCTCAATGAAAAATGCCCACTGTAAGCTTAGGTTTCAGTATGATACAGTTCACAACCAAGCCTTTTTCAGACAATTACTCGGTTGTTTATATTATGCAACCTGCTCCATTTCTTTCAACCCGAACCAACGGCAAAATATATTATCCTTCAAGAGTGGTTCTTGAGATTTTTTTCAACTACTACTGCTCAGTTGTCAGGGGCTTTCTTATTCATTCTCACTGATACTGGGTGGTGACACTGCCATGCAGTAACAATACATTCTGAAATTGAGTTGACATGTTAGATTTGCACAAAAGCCAAATTAGAAGAATTTATCAATATTCTCAAGTATCAATTTACATTAAACTTCCCCCTCTACCTCTTAAAGTATTCTCCTTTCTCCTCCCCTCACATCTTGTAGCATCCTTTTCCCAACACTCCTTGCAACCTTCTCCTTCCCCATTCTCTCCCCACCATTCCCCAACTCTTTGCAGCCTCCTTCTTCATCTCATTTCTCCTGCACCCTCTGGACCTAGCCAGCAGTTACCCCCACATACCCAGCACCATGCCCAATTCCATGCTTGAAATCTCCTGAGGCCTGGGACCCTGCTTGACAACCCCTGAGGCCTTGATGCAATGGACCTGCTGCACATAGCCATTCCATACTGCTTCTCCAATTGTAGGCTGGCTCTCTCCCACATTGGATGTTGATAGGCTCACTCATGAACCTATCAGCTTTGAATCTGGGATAGAAACCACCTATGATTGGAGAAGCATGACAGAGGCAGACTCTCTGATTGGAGCAGCCTTGCAAAGGGCCTTCTGTCTCTATGATGTCAGGTGGTGTTGGCTTAGCTCTGATTGGTCACAGTCGCAGAGAGGTCAGTGCTGCCCGAGCTCAGACCCGCTAATAACACAGACCCCAGTGATTCACACCACTGGCACTACCCCATGCTGGGTCCTGGTTGCGTGGAGACGGTCCAGAAAGTTTGTTAATCTCTCCTGATAGCAGAGGGCAGAAAGGAGGATTGTTCCTCCTTTGTGCATTTGTTTTTGCAGAAATTTCATTAAATGTTTAGTCACGAAAGTCATGAAAGTAGCTTCTAATAGGTCCAAGTGGTCCCAACTCAACATCTTTTTAAGGCTTGTGCAGAGTGTATGCTTGTAGAAGATTTATGTAGATTACAAGTGGGTGGATTTGTACCAGAATAAAATAATGGTTTAGTTGGATCCGATCTGGAAGATTTCTTACTGTCTGTCTGTGTGCCCGACCTCAGGAAAGATGTTTCAACCCCAGAGTTTGGCAGTTGATGTTAGTGGCTTGACATGGAAAGTAGGAAATAGCTGAGAATGAATGTACCTTTGTCTTGACAAGCCTGCTCCGCCAAACATTCTTAACCTATGAGCTTCTACATGTACTTGTTTCCTCAGCAACTTCCTAATGTTTTAATCATGAATTTCTGGAATACAAGACAAAAAAAGAATAGCAGATGGTTATTGAAGTGGATAAAAATAAGAAAATATGTGTTGGAACAGGGATTTTGAAGCATGCACTGAATTAATAGGATCTGTTTTTCTCGTAGCTTGTACTTACAGGCAACCTCTCAGCTAAAGAGTAGCCAGTCCCAGGTTTATTTTGCACCCAAGATCAGACAAGATCACAGGGTGGTCTGACCATAATCTAAAATCACAGTATTTCCAAATCTCTGGATTTGTTCTGGAGCAGTTGATTAGGTTTAATGCAATAGGTTTAATGCATTGGTAAGTTTCATAAGTACAGTGTTATAGCGGTATTGGGCATCCTCACTCTGAAATATACATTTAAAAGGAACACTTTGCAAAAGATAAACAAATATGTGTGAGACCACAGAGGGAAAGGTGCAGAACTTTACAGGCTAGAACTGGGGTGCTAGAGGAAGTGAGATAACAAGGTGTAGAGCTGGGTGAACACAGCAGGCTAAACACCATCAGAGGAGCAGGAAAGCTGACGTTTTGGGCCGAGACCCTTCTTCAGAAATGGGGGAGAGGAAGGGGGTTCTGAAATAAATAGGGAGAGAGGGGGGAGGCGGATAGAAGATGGATAAAGGAGAAGATAAAGGTGGAGAGGAGACAGACAGGTCAAAGAGGCGGGGATGGAGCCAGTAAAGGTGAGTGTAGGTGGGGAGTTAGGGAGGGGTTAGGTCAGTCCAGGGAGGACGGACAGGTCAAAGGGGCAGGATGAGGCTAGTAGGTAGGAGATGGGGGTGGGGCCTGAGCTGGGAGGAGGAGATAGGTGGGAGGAAGGACAGGTTAGGGAGGAAGGCATAAGCTGGGCTGGTTTTGGGATGCGGTTGGGGGAGGGGAGATTTTGAAGCTTGTGAAATCCACATTGATACCATTGGGCTGCAGGGTTCCCAAGCGAAATATGAAGTGCTGTTCCTGCAACCTTTGGGTGGCATCATTGTGGCACTGCAGGAGGCCCAGGATGGACATGCGGTCCAAGGAGTGGGAGGGGTCATTGAAATGGTTCACGACTGGGAGGTGCAGTCGTTTGTTGTGAACCGAGCATAGGTGTTGCGCAAAGTGGTCCCCAAGCCTCTGCTTGGTTTCCCCAATGTAGAGGAGGCCACATCTGAAACAGTGGATACGGTATTCCACATTAGTAGATGTGCAGGTGAACATCTGTTTGATGTGGAAGGTCTTCTTGGGGCCTGGGATTGGGGACCGCTTTGCGGAAAACCTATGCTTGGTTCGCATCAAACAACTGCACCTCCCAGTCGCGAACCATTTCAACTCCCCCTCCCATTCCTTAGATGACATGTCCATCCTGGGCCTCCTGCAGTGCCACAATGATGCCACCCGAAGATTTCAGGAACAGCACCTCATATTTCGCTTGGGAACCCTGCAGCCCAATGGTATCAATGTGGACTTCACAAGCTTCAAAATCTCCCCTCCCCCAACTGCATCCCAAAACCAGCCCATGTTGTCCCTGCCTCCCTAATCTGTCCTTTCTCCCACCTATCACCTCCTCCAACCTCAAGCCCCACCCCCATCTCTTACCTACTAGCCTCATCTCGCCCCCTAGACCTGTCCGTCCTCCCTAGACTGACCTATCCCCTCCCTAACTCCCCACCGACACTCACCTTTACTGGCTCTCCCCCTCCTCTTTGACCTGTATGTCTCCTCTCCACCTATCTTCTCCTCTATCCATCTTCTACCCGCCTCCCCTCTCTCCCTATTTATTTCAGAACCCCCTTCCCCTCCCCCATTTCTGAAGAAGGTTCTCCGCCCGAAACATCAGCTTTCCTGCTCCTATGATGTTGCTTGGTCTGCTGTGTTCATCCAGCTCTACACCTTGTTATCTCAGATTCTCCAGCATTGGTAGTTTCTACTATCTCTGCTTGAAGAAGTGGTTGAGGCAGGTACAATAGCAACATTTAAAAAAGAAATTGGATAGATACATGGATGGGCAGGGTTTAGAGGGATATGGACCAAATGCAGGCAACTGGAAGTAGCTGAGTGGGCACTGTGGTCAGCATGGACCAATTTGGGCCAAAGGGTCTTTTTCTATGCTATATTTCTCTATGACTCTATAACTGTACTGGATCAGCTGCCCATTGTATACAATGCCAGGTGCCCTGTGGCTTACACTCACGGAAAAATCAAAACAAAGCAAACTTGCTTAACTGTGTAAGGTGATGTGGAGAGGCAGCTAAGAATGGAGGAAGGGGATAGGAACACCATCAGTGTCAACTGATGTTTGTAGTAGGCCCATGTTCATGTGCCCATAGTGTATTTAACCCACGTGGTGATTGCTACGGATATTGAACTGATTCAAGCAGATAGAAGGAAAACGTTCTGGCACAGCTTTTCGAGAGAGGGAGTGTGTGAAGTTCTCAAAAAAGGTGGAAATAGTTTGAGAGGAAGTTGTTCAAAAGGTCACAGAAAGACAAGGAGAAGTCAACTGGCAGCAGACTCTAAGAAAGGGCATGTGAGATGGCTGTGGGCCTGAGGGTTGTGTGATGCAAAAGAAGAGGTGAGGGCACCTATAGATTGATAGATTAATGTCTAACCATGTCATGTTGAAGTAGAGCTCTTTGTACAGTTAATCCCACCATGTAAACATGGGACTTACTTCCAGTAAACAAGGGTGGGAGTGGTGTGAAATCATTTAATGTTGGTTTCCTCTTCCACGTGATCTCAGCAAATGAGAGGGAAAATAGAGTTTGAGTGCAAGAGACAGGGGGAGAAATATGGAAAGATAGATAAAGGAGGGAAAGAGTATCGAAAAAGAATTAAAAGAAGACTGTGAGGTAGATGCATGAAAAAAAAATAGAGAGGAACAGTCATAAAGGAGGGCATTAATGAAGCCTACAAGAGTTGGAATATTTGCTGAGCAGTGTGACAGATTTAAACAAGAGCTAAAATTTTGATTTTCCAATGGTAATTTGCGATGGAGAGGTGGTCAGCCCTTGAGTCAGGTTTCACTCTGGCCCATGGTTGCTTCTCACTTCTCAAACATGTGCAAGCCCTGAATACTGTAACCTTTGTTTGATTATTCCTAGCTTCAAGATTTTAGCCAGCGACACATGAGAATCTCATGGCTCCTGGTTGATGTTTGTTTAAAAGTGGCATGTGCCAAGTCAGCTGTGTGCAGTTGGGTGTGAAGTCAGTGGCTACCTTGTTGAGTTCTGCAGGAAGCAGGAAAATGGCAGCTGGCATGGAGGCTCAGGAGTGGTGGGATGAGTAACGGCTGAGGGAGTGGTGGAGGTCAGGTTTGAAAAGTTGGGGTTTTGGTGACTGGAAAGTGGTTGAGGACAGAGGGTCAGGTTGGGGGCACAGAGGATTGGGGTGTTAAAAGTATTAGCAGAGTCAGTTCACCTAGGCAAGAAAATGAGTGGTCTAAAAGAGAGGGTGAAAACAGGCTCAAATGTGATTTATCTCATGGTATTAGCTTTGGAAGCATGGTTGGTATGTCTGCAGATGACACCAAAATTTGCGGTACAGTCAACAACGAAAAAGGTTATCTAAAAGTACAACGGGATGTTGATCAACTGTGCCAGTGGGCTGAGGAATGGCAGATGTGGGCCAAGGAATGGCAGATGGAAATTAATTTAGATCAACGCGAGATGTTGCATTTTGCTGAGATAAACCAGGACAAGACTTACACAGTTAATGGTAAGACCCTGGGAATATCGTCAAACAAAGAGACGTAGGGGCTCAGGTGCATAGTTCCTTGAAAATTCCATCACAGGTAGACAGGGTGGCAAAGAAAGCATGCTTGCCTTCGTTGCTCAGACCTTTGGGAATAGGAGTTGAGACGTTGTACAGGACAGTTGGTGAGGCCACTTTTGGAGTTCTCTGTAAAGTTCTGGTTGTCCTGCAATAGGAAGGATATTATTAAATTGGAAAGGGTGCAGAAAAGATTTACAAGGATGTAACTAGGACTGGAGGGTTTGAGTTACAAGGAGAGACAGAATAGGCTGAGATTGTTTTCTCTGGAGCACAGGAGATTGATGGGCGACCTTATAGATATTTATAAAATCATGAGGGGCATAGACAAGGTGAATACTAAAGGTTTTTTACCCATGATTAGGGGACATCAAAACTGGAATGCTTAACTTTAAAGTGCGAGGAGAAAGAGTGACACAAAGGACAACATTATTTTTCACACAGAGGGTGGTTCATATGTGAAATGAACTTCTACAGAAAGTGGAGGATGCAGGCACAGTTAGACATTTAGACAGGTACATGAATAGGAAAGGTTTAGGGTGATATGGGCTCGGCACATGCAAATGGGACTAGTTTAATTTGGAAAACTTGGTCAGCATGGACGCGTTGGACAGCATGGTCTGTTTCTGTGCTGTAGGACTATGACTCTATGTGTTCATCTACAATAGCTTTATTATTGCCACAGAGAGCAAGTTCCTTTACCACACATGGAAGTGAAGGTCAGGTAAGCCTGTAAGTTCAACCATGAGATGAGTACAAAACTGATAATTAACATGATCATTCAACAGAGAGTGAACAACAACACACAATATTGTTTTATCCACAATAAAGGCACAAACACCAATGTGTGCCAGCCTTGAGACCAGTATATTTAGGTCTCTGATTAAGTTGTGCTTAGCAGATAATGCTGATGTACACATATATGGAGTGAAACCAACGTAATGTGTAAGGATTATATTTCAAATTTAAACCTGTAAAGCACTAAGGCTATCATTGTGCTCTCCGAAAGTCTTAGATTCATGGCAATGGATAGGAGAGTTGTTCTCCTCATGTGCAACCTTCCTCTTTGACCCTGTTGTAAAGTGAAGGTTGACTCTCTGTCTGAGAACTAAAACCAAAACACAGAAAGAGGAGCATCTCGCCCTATAATCTGTAAAAGGAATGTGAAAAAATGGTGTAACCTGCTTTTCAGCAACTTCTAGTAGTTAAATGAAATAAACCCCTGACACTCACTTTAAAATCAAGAAGGAACAATTTATTAGTGTAACTCTAACAGTGAACAAATTAACTAAACTATTAACAAACAGAATAAACTCCTTCGAACTATTCACTATTCCCAAATAAAGCAAGATTCTAACAAATGATGTTCCAATAAATACAAGTCCCACTAATATATGAAACAAAAACAGTCTTTCAAAAATACAGCCAGGTTATGTGTGTTCTGGAATGTTCTGTGCCTTTACCGTTAATTCTTCTGTCAAGAATATTAACTAGTACTGCCGTTGGTACCATTATTATTTAGATGGTGCTTTCTCTAAGACATAAAGGAGGCTGTTAGAACCAACGATTCTCTCTTGAGAGCTGAGGGAATTTAACTCTGGCGGATAGCGATTAACTAAGGGATCTTTATCCAACTGCCCCCTTCTTTTATACCCTTCATGACATATCAATATTTCTTACAATAGGATTGGCCCTGTGTTGTCAAAACCATCAGACCTAAATTTCTTTGGATTTTGGTATCTAAGTATGTGGTTCAAATTGATTGGCTAAATTCAAAAGCCTGATGTCATGGTTACCACTGCTGCTTAGCCTGCTAACTGTACAGCCTTTCAATACAAATGTTTCAAATCGGATAGTCTATATACTTGCCAACTTTCAAGCTACTGCTCACAGACTTCCATTTTAAATCTCTAAGCACAGAGAAAGCACCTGATCTTTTAAAGGGACCATGCAATGCTTTTCCCTCTAGCATTTTATAAACATCAAGTTCTAACTTCCTGCCTCCCAATCCACAAGTACCCTACCCAACTTTTCATCACCTCCCCCATTAAGAAAAAAATGAACCATCATTATGAAAAGATGGCTACATTTTTTTCTCATTTTTTTAGAAACTTTAACTCCATTATATTGCTATATCCATAGCTCATTAATCTAGAGTTACACATTTTACACTCATTCTATTTATATATAACATTGAACACTACCGTTTCTACCTTTAATGAGCATTTTTCCTTTCAACTCACGATAAAGCATTCATGATAATATTTTCACGACCAGCAACACATACAATCTGTAAATTAAATGCTTGTCACATGAGACTCCAACGAAACAGACCCTCCATGACACTTTCATAGGTCATCATCAGCTGATGACAGGTTTTCCAAATGAAGAACTTGCCCTGTGCAGAAATACCCATGTATCCTGCACACACCGTAAACTTTAATCGCAACTGCATGGGAAATTAGAAAAATCAAGGCAGTGGGTTATGCACACACCTCCTCTTACACCATCTGAAATGGCACACCACTCACAAAAACCTGTCCAATGGAAAACGGTGAAGCACAGCACAGGAGGGGAAAAATGGTACAGAGAAGAGATACATACATGAGGTAAAATATAAACTAAAGGAAACAAACATAGAGTCATTGAGTCATAGAGCACGGAAACAGACCCTTCGGTACAACCAGTCCATGCTGACCACGTTCCAAAACTTAAACTAGCCCCACCTGCCTGGGCTTGGCCCATATCCCTCCAAACATTTCTTATTCATCTACTTATCTAAGTGTCTTTTTAAATCTTATCATTGCACCCGCATCCACCACTTCCTCTGGAAGCTCATTCCACACACAAACCACTCTCTTTGTAAAAAATTTGCCCCTCATGTCTTTTCTAAACCTTTCTTTTCTCACCTTAAAAATATGCCCCCCGTCTTGAAATCCTCCATTTATTTCCAAACCAGTTTTTGTTTTGAAAAGAAAAGGAACAATGAAAATCTATTTGAATGTGCTGGAGGTTTTCTGCTTGTTAAAGAGGTATACTTAGGGCAGTTTTGAATCCTCATCTTTCAGGTGATGGAGAGTCACTTGGTAACTCCAGAGTGCTACTCTCTCATTAGAGATAGACTACTGGTGGTCAGTTTAACCATAGCGCTTGATACACACAAGAAGACAGTACTTCCTTCAGCAAATGTCCATGCCTTCAGAAAGGGAGAACCGAGCCCTAGCAAATCCTCTCCGACGACATTCCTTCTCACAATTGCAGTACTTATCATTTCACTATAAACCCGAGGAGTCCCTTAAATTGCATCCTTCAGGTCATCTGCACTCCACAATACATTTGTACCAGGAATGTTCAGACGTTCACTTCCTTTAGCAAGGGACAAGTTACAACAAACAGTGACATTGGTGAAGTCTTAATCCGATTTTAAGAGATAAATTGTTGAAATTTCAGGGTATGTTTTTAATGGAATGATCAATATTTCTGGTCAAAAATTTATTGAGTTCATATCCAAGCTGCCAGGAAAATAGATTTCTGCCCCCGGGGAGCTGGAACTAACAACATAGAGATGCTTAAAAAGCTTCAATGTCAAAATAATCTCCACCACAAGCTCAGTAAACCTCATTCAATATGTTTATATCTGCAAATAAATAGTGATGTATTAGTTTACTTGGATCAAGAGTGTTAATTAACAGGAGGTAGTGTCATATGTTTGCAATTTATAATAACACCAGTTTTTATATAACACTTTGTAAAAAAGATCTCGAAATGAGTCACTTCTCGCAGAGTCGAATATTCTGTCGACCAACAGGTCATCCATGAGGTGGAGACAATGGTAATGTCACTAGGTTATTAGTCTAGGGGCTAATCTTTACAGATTATATGGCACCGCAATAGGGTCCCTTCCTATGAGCCAGGGGGCACAGGTTCAAGTCCCACCTGCTCCAAAGATATGTAATCACATCTCTGAACAGGTTTTTTTAGGGAAGTTAAAAAGAGAGTCATCCATCCTACATCCATAAATAAGCAACTTGTTTTCAAGGACTTTTCGTTACAAGAAGAATTTTGACTAGGAAATTGGAAGAAACCCCCATTCTAGGAACCAACACAGCTTGGTGAGGTGATGGTCTAGTGGTATGCTCACTAGACTATTCATCTAGAGGTTCTGGGGACCTGGCTTCAAATCCCACCTGTAGCAGATGGTAAAATCTGCATTCAATACAAAAGAAAATCTGAAATTAAGAATCTTATGATGACCATCAAACCATTGTTGATTGTTAGAGGACTAAGAAAGCATCTAGCACACTAATGCTCTTTCGGGAAGGAAACTGCCATCCTTACGTCATCTGAACTACATGTGATTCCAGACCCAGAACAATGTGGTTGACTCTCAAGTGCTCCCTGGGATGGGCAATAAATGCTAGCATAATCAGTAATGCCCTTATCCCATGAATGAACAACTTAAAAAAAAATAATTTTGAGTTTTTCCAGGACATTGGTGAGTCCTCTTCTAGAGTACTGTGTCCAGTTCTGACTGTCCTGTTATATGAAGGATATTATCGAGCTGGAGATGGTTCAGGAAGGATTTACCAGGATATTGCTGGGAATGGACGGTTTGAGATATAAGGATAGGTTGAGAGGTGATCTTTATAGAGGTTTACAAGATCATGAGGCAAGTAGATAAGGTGAACGGTAGGTGTCTTTTTCTAGGGTGGGGGAGCCCAAGCGTGGGGGCATATTTTTATGGGGAGAAGAGAAAGATTTTAAAAAGATAAGTGGATCATGTGTGGAATGAACTTGCAGAGAAAGTGGTGGATGCAGGTACAGTTGAGATGTTTGAAAGGCATTTAGATAAGGGCATGAATAAAAAATGTTTGCTGGGATATGGGCCAACTGCAGGCAGGTCTGACTTGTTTAGTCTGGGGACATGGTCAAATGGGACCGAAGGGTCTGTTTCTGTGTTGTCTGACTCTATGACTCTATCTCAGCTGAATGAAAGAACCTCTGACATTGCAACCCTCTTTCAATAATAGGCTGTGAGCTGTAAAAATACCAAGGCTTGTATAGTTCACCCTTCCAGTGGTGGCAATGATATAATGGGAATAGAGTTGTGAAATAATCATAGGATTTAATTTCCATCAGTTATTCTTCACCGCCTCAGGCACAGACAAAGGAAACCTGCCAGGTTTTAGCAACTTGGAGCTGGATATCCCAAATCGGGAGCGCCCCCAACACCTCCCACCCCCACCCCATGTAACCTGACCACACAACACACCCCCAACTCATCCCCAGTGCACTGATGGGAACATGTCAAAATTGCAATCTCATCAGACCTGTCTCCCAAATTAAGGGAAGGTCTGTGGGTGTGAAAATTAGCAGCCCACTTGCCATTTCGAACTCATTAAATACTGTGGTGGGCCGCATATATGGAAGGATGTTAATGCGTTGGAAGCAGTTCAGATAAAGTTTACTAGACCAAAACCACGAGCGAGTGGATTGCCTTTTGATGCACGGCTAGACAGACTGGGTCTGTGTCCTCTTCAGGTTAGAAGAGTCAGAGGTGACTCTGAGGAGGGGATGGCTCAGAGGTATTATCGTTTGAATATTAGTCCAGAGACCCAGGACCTTTTTCTGAGGACCTGTGTTTGAATCTTGATTGGTGGAATTTGAAAATTAGAGTTAAAGGTTGAATGACAACCATTGTTGATTGGGGGGTAAATGAAAAAAAAGCTTAATTAAGGTCCTTCAGGAAGGAAAGCTGCCAGTCTGTGACTTCAGATCCATAGCAATGTTGTTGACCCTTACCTGCTCTGTGGGGGAGGTTCCAATTTGGAATGGGCAATAAATGCTGGTCCTCGTCATAATCCTTACATGCTGTGAATAAATAAAATGGAAACATGTAAGATCCTGAGGGGACTTGACTGGGTGGAGATTGAAAGGATGTTTTCCCTTGTAGTAGAAACTAGAACTAGAGGTCGTAGTTTAAAAATGAGGGAGTGCCCATTTAAAACAGAGATGAGGAAACATTTTTTTCTCTCAGAAGGTTGTGAGATTTTGGACTTCCTTTCCTGAAAAGGCATGGATGCAGAATCTTTAAATATTTCTAAGGCAGAGGTAGATAGATTCTTGATTACCGAAAAAGGATGCAAGATTATTGGGAACGTAGATTTGAGGTTAAATGAGATCAACAATGATGTTATTGAATGGCAGAACACGTTGAAGGCCCGAGTGGCCTACTCTAGTTCCTCATTCGCATAGTCCTATGTTATTAAACATGTGAACAACTCATGTTTCATTGCCTGTTGCATTTTTCAGTCATTGGATGAGAAAAACTTTGGGAACCTTTTAAGCCAACCATAGCAAAGCGGCAGAGAGGGCAGTACAAAGGGCTTCTACTGGTGCCATGATTGAATGGAGCAACAAATTCTGCTGGAAAATGTAGCAGCCTCTGTGCGTTCTCTAAAGACATTTGATGGTGGTAATGAGTAAAGCAAATTGGACATTGGGACTTATTTAGATGGGCAATACCAAGCAGAAATAGTGAGCAGATCTGAACCCTTCATAAATCATTACTGTGACACAATTAGCAGTTTCTTTGTATTCATGAGATGTGGAGGGCACGGCCAGCTTTTATTGAGCAGAGGAGTTGCAGGCATTGAAGGATCAACATTGTTGTGGTTCTGGAGTCACGTACAGGCCAACTGGTGAGGATGGCAGATTTTTGTCCCCAAGTACATTAGTGAACCATTTGTTCTTTTCACAAGAAACAATAGCGGTTGCATGGTTACCATTCAGTTAGCTTTTTAATTGCAATTTTGTTGATCGGATTCGAATTTCATCATGTGTTGTGGTGAGATTTGAACCCACGTATTCAGAACATTAAACTGGGGTTCTCAATGACTAGTCCAATGGCATTACCACCATCCTACTGCCTATCCCGTTGCGAGTGAGGAATTTCAGATCCAACGCTATTGCTCCAAAAACACTTGTTCCTTCTAACACATATTATGGCAATTATGAAGGAAATCTGAGATTACAAGGTGTGGAGCTGGATGAACACAGCAGGCCAAGCAGCATCATAGGAGCAGGAAAGCTTGACGTTTCGGGCCTAGACCCTTCATCAGAATCTTTCCAGTTTGCTGTTGAATGACTTAACTCTCACTGGATTTGGTATGTGACTGCATTCTGTTTCAAAGACTGGCCACTTGCTGAAATACCAGGCTGAACTTTGGATCCCAGTGGGACCAGGAAGAAAGGCATGTAGGCAGGCACAGATAAAGGGTCACCAGCTGGTAATGCAGTTCCATTGCTCCATCCTGCCCTCAGGTCCTTTTCCAGGAGGTAGAATGAGGGGTCAGGGTTTAACCAGGTTACCAGTCTGTACGTGGCAGGCCACCGATGGCATGAGTTAAAGGAGGCTAACTTGGATACAACAGATTGGAGAGTGGGCTTGTGGTTGGCTATTTATTGAAAATTCAGTAGAAAATCACAATGATTCCCTATTAGCCACAATCTGCAATATTCAGACTCTCACTTAACACTGACAGCAGTATTCACAGCTCACCCACCTAATCTACAGACCCCTCTACACTGCAGGCAACTTGGCATGGCCGATCCACCTAACCTACATATTTTTGGACTGTGGGAGGAAACCAGAGCGCCTGGAGGAAACACATGCAGACACAGGGAGAATGTGCAAACTCCACACAGACAGTCATCTGAGGGTAGAATTGAACCCAGGTCCCTGGTGCTGTGAGGCAGCAGTGCTAACCACTGAGCCACCGTGCCACCGTGCCACCCCAAATCCTAGCCATTATTTCTGCAAGTCAGTTTTGAGTTTTCACTTGCCTTCGAATGTCAATGGTGTTGTTTGATTGCACTGCTCTGAACAAAATTAAATAGCCTGTCAAGCTCTTCATTATCTACTCCTTTTAGAATCCTAAAAACAACAATCTTATCACCTCTGGGCCTCTTTCCGTTGAGAATATGTCCAATTTACACAATCACTCTTCACAATCTAATCCCTCCATACCCTCAATTGCTCTGGCAATGGTCCCCAGCAGCACCTATTGTAAATCAAGGAAGTCAGAACTGTGCATAGTATGGGAATTGTTGTCAAGCAATTGTTTATAAAGTGGCAGGATCATGTTAACTTTCTTTCCCCCCTGCTCAGTACTGACTGTTTAAATAAATCCCAGTATCTGATTTACATTGATCACTGCCACCAAACATTAATGCAATCATTTCATGGACAGATAGAAAATAGGAACAGGATGAGGCCACTTGACGCTTTGACCCTGCTCCATCATTCAATATGATCATGGCTGATCATTCAATTCAGTCCCTTGTTCCTGCTCTCTCCCCTTACCCATTGATCCCTTTAGCCCTATGAACTATATTCTCCCCCTTGATAACATTCAATGCTTTAGCCTTAACTACTTTCTGTGGCAGAGAGTACCGCAGGCCCCCCATTCTCTGGGTGAAAAAATTTCTCCTCATCTCAATCTTGAATGAACTACCCTGTATCCTTAGACTGTAACTCTAGGTTCCGGATTGCTTGGTGATTGGAACATCCTTTCAGTTTTTACCCTGTCTGGTCCTGTTAGATTTCTGTAAAATTCCCCCATTCATTTTTCCAAACACTAGTGAATATAATCCGAACTGATCTAGTTCTCTTCATTTGCTGGTCCTACCATCCCAGGATTCAGTCTGACAAACCTTCATAATCAGAGTATCCTTTCTCAGATAATGAGACCAAAACTGCAGATAGTACTTCAGGTGTGATCTCACCAAGGCCCTGTACAATTGCAGCAAGACATCCCAGCTTCTGTGCGTGAATCCTCTCGCTACAAGGCCAACATTCCAGTCGCCACCTTCATTCCCTGCGAGTGAGAAATTCAAAAATCAAATGATGCCAGGTTACTACCCAGCGGATTTATTTAAAACTACAAGCTTTCCGAGTGCTTCTCCTTCATCCGGTGAATAAATAAATCTACTGGACTGTAACCCGATGTCGTGTGACTTCTGAATTTGTCCACTCCTGCCCAACTCCGACTTCTTCACATCCAAGGGAGAAAACTAACCAAAGGATTGTGTTGCATAAGTGAGTGCTTCATATTGATTGTCTGTGACCGAGCAGAGGGATCCGTCTTATGCGAATGGTTGTGTACTGTTATTGAAGTACATACTTTTTCATCCACTTAGTTTAGTTGGCTGTACTTGAGTTTAATAGTGTCTGATGATGCCTGGTTTCAGTTGACACTTCAGTGCAATTCTGAGGAAGTGCTGCATTGCTAGAGATACCATCTTTCAACCCGTGTTGCGCAACTTGAGCCACTGTTTGCCTAACCAGGTGGATATAAAAACCTTATGATATCAATCGAATGAAGGGCAGCCAACATTTACATCTCAGTAAATCAACATCACTTATGCGCAATATGGTGTGTAAATTTTTGGAAGCAACATTACAATTATTTAATTGCTCGTGAGGTATCCTGAAAATGAGGAAAGTATGACATAAATGCACATTCTTTATTTTGATTCTGCCGTTTGCAAAGACGGTATACAATAATTACGTTGAGTTTTGACTTCTGGCAGTGCAATCCCATTTGAAGCCCCTGGGGAAATGTTTTATTGTCACAGCTTGCAAATGTCAATATTTTTTATACTTCCTTGAATATCTATTAAAAAATATGCTAATTTCTTAAAATTCTTTGATGCAGGAAAGATTGCTTAGAACAAATAAGACACTACAGCAAAGCAAAATGTTCAACCTATCAAGCCTCAACCATGCCCCAGATACAAATTCAACATAGGGTTTTGAAGGGGGAGATAGGCGCAAAATCATTGCATCGGTGTCCCCAGTCAGAACCTGAGCTGGAAAGTTGAATCAGATTTTCAGTAGCCTCATGTCTGACTACACGCCTTCTGGATAGAGAATAGGACAGCACTGAATTTAGCGCGGAAAGCAGGCAATTGGGATTAGAGAAAACAAAACAGGCAGAAGAAAAACAACTTGCATTTATATAGTGCCTTTAGCATACTAAGGCATCATGTCTTATGTTAGAAAGTGAACAAAAGAAGCTGTGCAAACATTAATTTGCTGTAATTTTCTGCATATTTTATCAGTGATGTTCTAAACCAGTGGTCGCCTGTGCTGCTGTCAGCAAGGCCAGTCAGCAGTTCTAGTGTGGTCTCTTCAAATCCAAAACCCATGTTTACAGGTTCCTTAACTCCTTATCTCTGCAGATTAAGAATAGTTGCAGAACTTGAGAGGAATCCGATGAGCAGGTGTAAAGTAAAAGGTTTGTTTTTTAGCTGGGCTGTGGTATGAAAAATATGTTTGTACAACTGAGGAGAGCACTAGCCAATATATGATGGAACACAGCTCTCTCAGATGGACTGACGGTGTGGGCAATATCATTGGTTTGGAGTTTGGGAACATTGAGGAAAAGAGAAAAAGCTAAATGAAGTTCCAATTCAGTTGAGAACCGATCACTCCTGTTTGCTTGAAGGTTGTGGATGACAGGGTCAGAATCAGCTATGATGCATTCCAAGCTGAAGAGCTGTTCCGAAATGTGTTTCCTATCTCTTCTAACCGCTGACACCGGGCAGAAGATACAAAAGCTTAAACACACGTACTAACAAAATTCAAAACAGCTCCTTCCCTGCTCTTATTAGACTTCTGATTGGACCTCTTATACTTTAAATTTAATATTGATCTCATTCTTTGTGCACCTTCTCTGCAGCCATAACATTGTATTCCTTGCTCTGTTCTATGACCTGAATGCACTTTGTATGATATAGTCTGCCCGTACTGCACTCAAAACAATACTTTTCACTCTACCTAGGTACAAGTAACAACCGTAAATCGAATCGAATCAAATATAATTGTGAAAGTCCACCTCGCAGGCATCTGAACAGTCATATATTAAAAAATGGGTCATAGATTTAATTCTCTGAAGCATTGCAAAAAAGGAAAGAAATGTTATTTTTAGACCATTGAGTGAGAGTTGGCCTCGTTTCCAATTAAGGCAGAAAACTGATTATTTTGTAAATCATGACCAGGGTGATCACCTTGTTACAATCATCCAAAATTATCACAGAGGAGTTCACCAGATTCTGTTTTTCACTAATTGACCCTCGTACCTTTTTAATCTGAAGCTTGGCCTCAAGGACTGAGTAGGTAGTATGACGTATATATCACTGTAACTGTGGTAGATACTCCGAATAGAGCAGGAGGTCCATCGTTTTCACAAATTTGCACCTTTTTCTACCATTATGTTCAGATTGTGCAGCTGTGATGCAAGATATTGCTATAGTTGGAGGATTTCAGCTAGAGGGAGAGGCTGAATAGGCTGGGGCCATTTTCCCTATAACAGAAGCTGAGGGGTGGCCTTACAGAAATTTATAAAATCATGAGGGGCATGGATAGGGTGAATAGTCAAGATCTTTTCCCTAGGGTTGGAAGTCCAAAACTAGAGGACGTAAGTTTAAGATGAGAGGGGAAAGATTTAAAAGGGACTTAAGGGGCAAATTTTTCACACAGAGGATGGTACGCATATGAAAGAAGCTGCTGAGGAAATGGTGGAGACTGGTACAATTAAAACATTTAAAAGGCATCTGGATGGGTATATGAATAGGAAGGGTTTAGAAATAAATGGGCCAAATGCTGGCCAATGGGTCTAGATTAATTTAGGCTATTTGGTCAGCATGGACAAGTTGGACCAAAGGATCTGTTTCTGTATTGTACATCTGTACGACTCAATGCTCTATATCTCCCAAATGTTGATCATAAATTGGCTGATCATCATATGGAGGCTGAAGTGTTTGAGATGCTCCTCAGAAAAAGTCACAGCAATAAATGCAGCAAATATTGCAAATGAAAGATGGTAATGACATTTTCAAATGCTGGTGTTTTAATGCTTTGCAACTTAAGGCAAAAGTGTGTGCGAGTAGTTTTGCAAGTAGTAAGTCCGAGGTGCAGCTCCTGAGCCAAAGTTGATGTTTGAGTTCGTTATAGAGGAATGGGTAAAATGGGGAGGATGACTCTCCTTATTTATAGCCAAACCTATTGTCCATTATGACATTTTAGAGCGAATGTAATGTTCTTCAAAGTATATATTTTAACACCTTTGAAGTAATCTTCTAGAGTATGATATTATAATTGTGCTTTTAAAATGAAGATTCGCCTCCCGTGCTTTCAAGAGAAAATACAATGAGTAAATGAGGATTCTGAAGAAGGATCTCTCGACCCGAAACCTTAACTCTGATTTCTCTCCACAGATGCTGCCAGACCTCCTGAGCTTTTCCAGCAATCTCTGTTTTTGTTCGTGTTTGCAATGAGTAAATTTCCTTCATTAATTGTGCGGTGACGATCATTTGTGAATTGTCAGCCATTAAGTGTTTGTTAAAGAACCAAAATTTTCGGGTGGTATGACATTGGACATGATATGTACTATCTGTTGCTTCTGGGTCAATTTCTCAGTCATTTCTAACTAATGCTTTTTTCCCCTCAGGATTTCTTCATGGAAACCTTTATCCTGTTCAAGGATTTGATCGAGAAGAATGTCTACCCCAGTGACTGGATGGCTATGAGTATGGTGCAAAACAGGTAGGAGCTACAGATCTATATCACACACCATATGTCCTTTATGCCAACCATTGCATAGCTGGCAACATCTTCACCTCTGAACCAGAAGGTTACAAGTTCATCTCCTATTCCAGATACCCAAACACATAACCATGGCTGACGCACTAGCTAAGTAGAGGGTGGAAGATAAATTATACCAAGTGCCTGTCTGCTGTTTTAGGGATGTTTGTGGTGGAAAAGTTGGTTGGACAGACCTAGGAAATGAGTTCAACTGAAAAGACAATGATGAGTGAAAAAAGCTGGCAACAAACTACATATTTCAGCGAGGAAGAAAAATGCTTGCCAGGGAGTTAATCAGGGAGGTTAAGGACAGTATTAAATTAAATTTAAAAAAAAAACATATACCGTGACAAAAGTTAGTGGTAAATTGAGGGATTGGGAAAGTCATTAAAAGATGACCAAAATAAAAGGAAGAAATTAAACTATGTGAGAAAACTCGCAAGTAATATGAAGAAAAAACAGCAAGAGTTACTTTAAAATGGAAGAGAAAGAGCAAGAGTAAACTTAGGCCCTTTAAAGAATGAGGCTGGGGAAATAAAAATGGGGAATCAGGAATTGGCAGATGAATTGAATAAAACTTTGTATCAGTCTTCACAGTGGAAGATGCTAGTAGCATCCTAAAAATATTCAATAAATAACAGGCTAAAGATAAGGAGGAAATAAACAAACTTAACTATTGCTAGAGATAAAAAAAGTACAAGGGAAACTATTGGAGCTAAAAATTAGCAAGTGCCCTAAATCTGATGGGTTGCATCCTAGGATTTTTAAGGAAGTAGCTGCAAAGACAGTGGCTGCACTAATAGTAATCTTCCAAGAAACCTTAGAGTCTGGGAATGGCCCAGATGATTGGAAACATAACATCTATCATTGGGAAAATGTTAGAGTCTATTGGAAAGGATGTAGTAGCGTAGCATTTGGAAACATAGAAAATAATCAAGCAGAGTCCGCAAAGCTTCATCAAGGGCAAATCATGCCTGACAAAATTGTTATGCTTCTTTGAGGAAGTAACAAGCAGGATACACAAATGGGAACTACTAGATGTAATATCAGGCAAGTTAGTAACATAAGAGCCCATGGTTTTAGAGACGGTCTGTTAGCATGGATGGAGAATTGGCTAAGATAGGCAGATTTTTAATCAGCTTGGGAAACATGGACTATTTGGAAAAGGCAGGAAACTGCTTCTGCTTTGATGTTTTATGGTCTTATGGATGTAAACAATCTTATGAAATTAATCAGAACAAATGGATACTTCTTGTGGACAGAGTTTAAGGAAAAATGCCTGCCGGCCTCTGCCAAGCACTGAGCTTCAGTTTAGCGATGCACATTACAGGTAATAACTGACCCTATGAGGGAATCATCGTGATGAGTTTAACCTCAGTTTAATCTTGGAAAGACATAGGCCCTCAAACTGCTTACCTACGAATAATTCTGCTCACATTAGTTCGATGCTTCCTCAAAAACCTGAAGTTAAGAACAATCTTGCAATGTATTATGTATAACGAAAGAGCGGTTCATTCATTATTGATAGCCTGTTTCACTCTCTACATGAAATAATTCATTGCCTAATGACAGAGTCTGGCACTAAACTCTGTGGTGGCAAAGTGGGAGTAGCAGAGGTGAGATGCAATTTTTATTTTGCCCACATGGTTCCTGGTCAAAAAAACAGAGCTGGCTATTTGTGCACGCAAACAGAAACTCAAACTGTGCTCACTGGCATCTAATGCTACTTAAATGTTAATTGTTTTGCAAACTCTTCATTCACAGTCAAATCTTTTTCGTCACACATTGGTATGAAATGAACTGAAGACTGGAAGTTCCAGAAACACTCAGCAGTTGAGCTAATATCCATGCAGAGGAGGAGGAACAGGGTTGACCCTTGACATTGATGATCTTATGTCTTGAGCACAAGATGTTACAGATGAATTTCAAGCAGCGACAGGGGACAGAAAAAGAAAGAAGGCAATGGTCTCTAATTGGGTAGAGGATAGGTGACTGAATAATATAAGTGATGGGAGTGTCAGAAAATTGAGAAAATAGTGATAGAACTTGAATATGGAAATAGTGCAACCGAGAGGTTATGTGAACGGTTTGCAGCCAAGCAGAGAGAGAGAGTAATCTGGAAAATTTGACCAGGTGGACAAGGCTCCAATGTGTGGAGGAAGGAAAAAGAATAACTGGTTCGTGGATCACCCTATCAGCCATTGACCATTTTCTTGTACACCCATCCTACCCCATTAGTCAAGCGTGTTGTTCAACAGTAAATAGGAGCTGCGGTTTAAGTTCGTGAAGTGAGGCTGGAAGGCTCCAACCCACAAGACGGTTTTGGTGCTACTCCTTAAGCTTACATCAATCTTCTTTGGAATGAAGTCGGAGGCAAAAGTCAGTGTAGAATGGAGATTTAAAATGTAAGGCAACCAAACAATCAAAATCCCACTTGACGATGAAACAAAGATGATCAGCAAAGTTGGATATTTGGCTATTCTGGTTGTATACTGATTAATCGTTTCAGCCAATTTCCTAGGTGCATTGGTTTAACAGTCACTAAACTAAAATAAGCAGGCTGACTTCACTCCAATGATATCATAAAGGAAGTCCATATAAAGTTAACATCTGAGAAAATAAAGGCTGAAAAATTTACAAGTATGTGTTCTAATGCTACTGCCAATATATGATGCCCATCAACTTGGTCTTTGCTCAGTTTTATTGACGTTATAGATGTGTAAAGCATAACACCTTGGCACAGATACCACAATGCAGCAGCGCTATATATTGAGTGTACAATGATCAGATGTCAGACAAAGCAGGTGCCTGAAATGAAATCACTCCAATTTTGATTCGGTTGAACCACGGGCAAATAGATTCACTTTTTGTGATCAATTAACCCAATCACCATTTATTTTTGAGTTGCCCATTGAGCCAACTTGCTTTCAAGACAGATGGCAATGACCCCATGGATATTATTAAGCTTTCATGGCTGAAACTGACTGATTCAATAAATGCAAATAGGGTAGCCACAACTTTCCAATATCAAGTAATTATCAATTAAATGATATCCAAAGCATCTCAATCATAGCAGGATAAAGTGGCATTTAATCACGGAAATTAAACACCCTTCACTTCAGAAACAATGCTTTTTAAACAATGTCATTTTGAATTTTACTCTTGCATTAAACTCTTACAGTTCTTTTCTTACTACTTCCCTATTTCTCCAACATCCTTTCCCCCAGTTTCGTCCCCTGGGTCTACAGCTTTCCCTAAGCCCTCTGGCACCTCACCAGTCTGCTCATGCTTCAGGTACCCACCCTGGACAGTTCTGGCAAATCAGCCAGGTGCAGAGTGACTTTCATGCTGATCTGACTCATTCATTTGGTGACTGGATGAAGTATGGGCCATCTCCAGCCCTTTGTCTAATTCGACTGCATCCCACCGGCCAGGATACATGAAAACTCAGGTTGAAGGTCAAAGCAAGCAAGCTTCCGGTCCTGAAACAGTTGAAATACAAATTCCAAGCTTTTGTGATTTTCTATGGCACTTTTTGTGCTGAAGGGGTTAATACATAGTCGCATATAATATTGCAAATTGACATTTTGTTTATTGAAAAAGTAAGCTCATAGCTAAATAAATACAAACCAACAGAAATGCTTGAGGTGTTGTGAGAGTGACTGCCCCCAACATCAAGACAGCCTTTGACTGTCTGCACATTAGAAGCCTCAGGAAATGTTAAGTCAATGGGAGTTGAAGGAAATTTCTCTGCTGTTTGGAATCATAAAAAACAGATAGTTGCTGTTAAGGGAAGCCAATTATTTCAGTAACAGGATGTTGTTCAGGATAGATATTTTCTAATCAACCCGCTAAGAGATGTTATCAAACATCTCTGGAGTAGGTGGGCTTGAACCTGGGTCTCCAAACTCAGAAATAGGGACACTAACACTGCACCACAAGCAATTTTATCATTCAGTGTCCTAGGCTGAACCATCTTCAGCTACTTCATCAATGACGTCCCATACATCAAAGTGCCAGAGGGAAGATGTTTGTTGGTGATTGCGCAATGTTCAGCGCACTTCACGATTTCTCAGATACTTAAGAGGTCTGTGTTGATATGCAGCATAATGTGGGCAACATCCAGGTCTGGGCTGGTCAGTGGCAAATAATATATGTGCCATCCAAGTGCCAGTCAGTGACCAAACCCAACATTTCCCCCTTGACATCCAGTAACAATATCATCGCTGAATCTTCCACTATCGACATCTGGGGGTTACCATTGACCAAAAACTGACTGGACTGGCCATATAAATAGCGTAGCTACAATAGCAGGTCAAAGATTGGGACCTTGTGCAGGGTGTAACTCACTTCCCGACTCCCTAAAGCCTGTCCACAAGGCACAAGTCAGGAAGGTGATGGAATACTCCCTATTTGCCTGGATGGATGCCACTTCAATAATACGCAAGATGTTCGACATCAGCCAGAAAATAGCAACCCATTTGAATGGCACCCTATCCTCCACCTTCAACATTCAATCCCTTAGACAGGGATACACAGCAGCACCAGTGTGTGTTATTTACAAGATGCATCGCGACAACTCACCAAGGCTTCTCTAACAGCACCTTCCAAACTTGCACCCTCTACCACTTAGAAGGACAACAGCAACAGATTCATGGGACTACCATGACCTGCAAGTTTATTTCCAAGCTATATGCCATACTGAATTGCGATTCCTTTACTGCCATTAGGTCAAAAAATGGAAGTGCCTCCCTAACAGCAGTGCGGGTCCACCTACACCACACAGACTGCAGTGATTCAAGAAGCCAGATCACCAGCACTTTCTCAAGGGCAATTAGGGATGGGCAATAAATATTTGCCTACCTACAGTCCATGAGTTGATGGATTAAAAACTTTTGGTTAAATTCAGAGATAATCGTATACCATCAGCACTATGTCTCATCCAGTAGCTTACCGCAGCATGCAAATCATATACAGGAACAAAAACAGCAGAATAAGAGAGCTGTAAACTTACAGTCATGGGACGTTATGCCTGAAATGAATAGCGTGCAATAATATTTTGGATGGATAGAAGGTAGACAAGACGATTTCTGTTTCACTTGATCCAGTGTCTAATCTCACTTTGGTTGAAAATTAAGTCAGCCCTGTGTCCAGAGAGACAGGATACAGAACATGTAGGTTGAGGTTGCATTGCTCAGCTGCCCTTTTTTGTAGGTGAGTGAATAGCACAGACACAGGAACGCTGTGTGACTCAGGCAGACGAAAGGTATCAGGAGCGAGGGCAAAAATATTTTTTTCTCATTCAAAACATTTCATTCTACCAGTTACGTACAAAATCAAAATACTGCAGATGCTGGAAACTTGAAATAAAAACATAGAAATCACTGGGAAATAAAAACTCAGCAGGTTTGGCAGCATCTGAAGAGAGAGAAAAAGAGTTAATCTTTGAATTTGATGACTTGTCTGTATAACTGCATGTGTCTCTTCACAGAACCTGCCTCATATTCTGAGTATTTCCAACATTTTCAGTCTTTAACAGAAATTGCTGGAGAAACTCAGCAGGTCTGGCAGCATCTGTGGAGAGAAAGCAGAGTTAACATTCTGAGTCCAGTGAATCTCCTTCAGAACAGACTTGAACATATGTTAACTCTATTTCTCTCTCTGCAGATGTTGCCAGACTTGCTGAGTATTTTCAGCAATTTCTGTCTTGTTTCAGATTTCCAGCATTTGCAGTTCTTTGTTTTATAGAGTCATGGATTCATTGATTTATACAGCATGGAAATAGAGCCTTCAGTCCAACCAGTCCATGCCGAACATCATCCCAAACTAAACTAGTCCCACCTACCTGCTCCTGGCCCATATTCCTCCAAACATTTCCTATTCATGTACCTATCTTTTAAACACTGTAATTCTACTCACATCAACCACTTCCTCAGAAAGTTCATTCCATGCACAAAATACCCACTGTGTAAAAAAATTACCTCTCATCTCTTTTTCAAATCTCTCTCTTCTCACCTTAAAAATGTGTTCCCTAGTCTTTTCCTTAAGATGGGGTATTTCAAGACAACTACCATTAACTCTATCTATACCACTCATTTATTTTAATGTTCTGCCTTTAAATAAGTTCAAAACTTTATTTTGCCTCTTCAGTCAAGGATTCCAATAGTCATCCTTCTGTACCCTCCGATTTTATTAGTCTGCAGTTAAAGCATCTGCTGCAGCATATTAGAGTTTATTTTTAACCAGTATTTACCTCACTCTCCTTCCACAACACAGCAATTATAAAAAAAACATTGACAACAAATTAAGGCAATTTATTTTCTTTAATTGATAATCAGTGCTCAACTTGATTCAAGTGTGTCTCTTCAAGACTGTCCTCTATCTTCCTCATGTGCTCAAACCTTAAGTTAAATTAGTTGCTTCCTGTGAGAGATGGTGCCCTGGCACATTGTTCCTGCCTGGAAGAATAATTCTCTTCAACAACTAATGTTTCCCTTACTGCACAATGTAAAGGCAAGGATAGACCACTCACTCTCCTCTCTGTACTATACAGAATTGCCCATTCAATGCATTATGGCCTGAACGGTGGTCATCTGCTGTTCTCACAGCTCTGACTACATACAATGCTGCCTATCACTCTGGTTACCTCAACGGCACTCACTATCAGTTCTCCGTGAGGACTTTTGTGTCTGTACAAGATCAAGCAATTGAAATTAAATTCATTTCCTTTTCACATATACTTGCATGACTTTTCAATCAAAACTGCATGTTGCTGATAAAGATACAGAGATACTGGTGGTTGATTTTGTTTCCAATCAGCAGTCTCACTTTCTCTTCATAATTGAGAAAGAAAAAAGAATTGTACTTTTATAATACTTTTCACAGTCACCAGATGCTTTACAACTAATGAAGTACTTTTGAAGTACAGTAACTGGTAATATAAGAGCCAATTTGCTCACAGTAAGCTCATGAGCACAATACGAATAGGACCTGCGTTCCCTCTAATTTCTGCGGGTCTTCCGAGGACCATGCATGCTGAGTGGCTGGAGAAAATGGATGTGGGTGCTGTTGGCATACAGAATGGCACTGGGGAATCTCAGAGTGTCTGTGCACCTACACAGTTTAGAGGGAACGCTCATCAAGACCAGATAATCTGTCTTAACAGTACGGAAGAAGAGTCATACTGGATTCGAAACGTTCACTCTGTTTCTCCCTACACCAGTGCTGCCAGACCTCACCCCCCTGGTGCAGACAAATACCTCAGCTTGCAGGTGAACCTCCTACCACTGGCACATACAAGTCATGTTTCCAATCCATGTTAATATTTAATCCTTAAAAGGGAGACATAATCATCATTCACGCTCATGCATCCCATCATGTTCACAGTCTGTGATACCTATCAAGAGGCTACAATTTGTTTGTCGTGCATCTCTTCCTTGTAAAGCTTCCTTGACAGCTCATCAGTGTGACATTCCAGCATCTCTCTCTCTCCCTCCCCTTAGAGAGCAACTGAATTTACATTTGCCATCATTTCAGCTGTCTCAGTCTTTTCCTTTGAAATATATGTTGGAATTAAAGTTCAAAATGTCTATGAATGATCCAAAGTTATGATCTATGACCATCTCGAACGAATGCTTGTTGTACTGGCAGAGTTTGTGAGCTCAGCTAATGTATTAGCCCTCGGAGCAATCTAAAACAGTTACGTATGTGCCATAGAAGGTAGCCATTCAGCCCATCATACCTACTTGAGTTTTTAGAAAGTGTTATTCAATTAGCCCCACCCCCCTTGAATTTCCTTCACATCCCACCAGTATTTTCCTTTTAGAGTATATCAATTTCCCTTTTGATTTGATTTGATTTAATTTATTACTGTCACATGTACCTCAGTACAGGGAAAAGTTTTGTAAAAGTTTTGAAAGCTAAGATTGGATGCATCGCCCATTCAGAGTGGGAATTCTAGATCACAACAGGGAATTTGGCCGAGGAGAGGTGGGCAGGAAATTGCAAGCAATATTAATTGCAGGATCTATTTGAAAAATTTGTGCGTGGTTTGTCACTTGACAGTATATCTGTCTGTTGAGCAAAAGGACCTGCTGCACAAGGCCAGGGTTAGGGAGGTGAGAAATGAGAGAGATAGCGGTTGGCGGTGTGGGGAAGAGGGAGATTGTTGGCAGTGGGTGATGTGGTCGTAGGGGGAAGAGACTGTGGTCTGTAGGACTGTGGAGTGGGAGATGAGATTGTGATCAGATGGGAGTTGCGGCTAAGTCATTTGTCTTCGGCGTTGTGGGGGGACAGGTGTAATTGTGATCGGGAAGGATTGTTGTCGAGGAGGGGAGAATATGACCATCGGGCCTGGCTGATTGTACAGTTGTGGACTAAAAACAAGAAGTTGCTGGAAATCACAGTGGGCCAGGCAGCATCTGTGGAGAGAGGGCAAAGTAACGTCTAGAGTCTAGGTCTTCATCAGAGCCCAGTCATGGCATAAACATACTTAACTTAGTGGTGTGGCCTGTTACATCTACCTTTACCAACTGATTTTGCCAGGCCCTGTGGTAACACACAGCAAAGTTTTGATCTCCTCGGAACATGTTGCTCACCCAGGGCTGATCTACTTTCACCAAAACCTGAAATGGGGATGGGGGCATTGAGAAGTTAACTTTGTATATTTTCTCCCCCCATACAAACACTGGCACGGTACTCAGGGGGTTAAAAAGACCCTTCCTGCCTCTGAGTAATCACTGCTGCAGTCACCATTTTCCTGTACTAGGGACATGCCAATTCCAGTTCTTTTCCTCCCTGACCACATTTCGCTTCCACTGACTGAGATTGTAACTGCTCCTTTTCTCTCCCTCTCACAGTGGAATTCTTAAACTGACGATTTCAGATGAAGATCAGTCCTTGTAGGCTGCCCTTTATCTTTCAGTGTAGGTTAGCAGGTGTGTTGTTCATTCTATGGAGAGCTGACTGTTCTGCTCTATTAAATTTCAGATTTTCTGTTTGCTCTCAGACCACCTGTGCCAACTTCTAATTAGACCTTCAGAGGAATTTGGTAACACGCGAACACTCCAAAACAAAAGGGTTTAGGCAACTATGAATACGTCAATGATCTCCCTTGGAGAATAGCCCAACTGTAATGCAGCTTCAGCCCAATATCTCAATTATCTTTTGCCTCACAGTTAACGTTAACACATCTCTTTCACCTTTGAGAGGCAGCTTAAAATCCAGCCCAGACTGATGTAGGGAGGTTTACAGTCTAGGTGGATCCAATGGGAGCACTGAACTCAGACAATCTTCACCAAGTTTCTAACGATCATAAGCAGAATATGAATGTGGCAAAAATTGCCTGCTAAAATCCGCAAGATTTGTAGCAGAATTGAAACTTAGACATTTTCCCGTAAGTCCCCACTCCTTTCTTAGCAATATGTAGATTGATTGAGAAATAATCTAACTTTATGCTTACTTCATTGTAATCACACATTATGGCTATAAAGGGTGGGAATATTTTTTGCTGATACGAGCTGGCCCTTGTGGAACAGTTATGCTTTGGCAGAGATAACAAAGTGTGGAGCTGAAGGAACACAGCAGGCCAGGCAGAATCAGAGGAGCGGGAAAGCTGACGTTTCCGATCGGAACCCATTCTTCAGAAGAATTTCTGAATGAATTTCATTTCTGAAGAAGGATCCTGACCCAAAACATCAGCTTTCCTGCTCCTCTGATGTTGCCTGGCTTGCTGTGTTCCTCCAGATCCACACTTTGTTCTCTCTGACTCCAGCATCTGCAGTTCTTGCTACCTCAATATTTTGTCAGATCTGCTTGTCTGTATCAAAAGCTGTAATATCCAGGTCTTTACTTCACGTGACAGAGATCACACTACCTTATGAATGGAAACCCAGTGTTAGAGGAGTGGAAGAACACTGTCAATTTCATCCTATGTCTTCTGAATTGCAGCCTGAAACTTGCAAACATTTGTTTGACCTCGCCAACTAGAAAGTAACAAGAGCTCGATGAGGATCATATACAAGATGTCCTAAAAAGCTCACGCTTGATTAGCAGCTAAAGATCATTACCTTGACCCAGCCATATCATTTCATAAGAATAAAGTCAGAGTTTATTTAGAAAGTTGAGTTTGTGTTGAGCAAATATTTATCTCTTGTGCCAGTAAACTCAGGCTGTAAATGTGAAAAATCTAATCCCTGGCACTCTGGGATTGGCTTATGAGGAGAGATGGAGGAGACTAGGCCAGTAATACCCAGAGAATCAGACAATGAGGGGTGACCTGACAAACTTATAAAATTTGTACAGACCCTGATAGGCAGTTTAGTTTGACCCTTGTAGAGATAGTAATGAGGTCAGCCAGGTGGACCTCATAGAATATGGGTTCCCTGATTAGTTCTGTTCTTCTGGTCTAATCGGGGAGCCCTGGCTGACTGATATAAACAGGCATGATAGAAGCTCTGCTCACTGAGAGCTGGCTTTCGGGGAGCTGGATCAGTGACAAGGACTCTCCATGTGTGAATAAAAGGTGGTTTGGTGATGGGATGCTGGCCTCTGTGGAGTTATTTCAGCCCTGGTCTATTTCATTACTGTTGAATCCATTGTTTCCATTGAGTGCGTCTGAGCAGATTTAGAATTGCAGAGTAGGAGAGAGCAGAGAATTCTTTCTGATTAATCTGGGCTGATGAATGAAGGACATGAAAATACAAAAGAAATCACACTTCATGGTCCTTTCAACACAGTTTTTCGAATTAATACCTTGTTTAGTATATTGATTAATCAAAGGTTCAGTTAAACAGACTATTTCTTTTCTACTGTTAAAATTGTAGCTCCCATAAACTCAATATTTAAAAGCCTAGATTCAAGCCTCTATAATTGTGAGCAGTAATATGAGTTCTCAGTTTAAAGATTTTCCTCCACCCAGGATCAGGTGATTTGATGCTAATCATATAGGGAATAACAGAGACAAGTAATATCCCACCATGAACAATCCATATTGTTCCATCTTTGATGTGATCCCAGCCTTATTAATATTTCACTGGTGTGAGCGTACTTCTCAACGTTGAAAGAAATTCTAAACATTACCATTCCATTAATTGACAGACACTCTGATTTGAAACAGAATTATAGCTACTGGTTCTTTCAGTTTCAGGGTCTTGCAGCTGTATTGGTTTGATTGGATAGCTGTGAAAATTATGAATGCTTTGATCAATTCAAGAACCCATGATTCTGTCAGCTAGAAGGACAAGGAGAGGCAGATGGCATGGAAAACCAGCACCTACAAATTCCCCTAAGTTATACAATATCCTGATTTTGAACTAGATTGCTATTCCTTCACTGACACTAGGTCAGAATTCTGGAGCTCCCTTCATAACAGTACTATCGGTGTCTCCGCAGCCCAAGGACTACAATGGTTCAAGTTGACAGCTTACTCCTGTCTTCTTTTAGATAATTAAGCATGGGCTTAAACATTGTTTTTTTAAAAAACTGGAAAGAGAAAGCTAGTCTGAGATCAACAGGTGATTTATTGACGCAGCTACTGAGGCAAAGAAGTGACAGCTTGAAGAATTTGAAAGAACGTTTTCTGCCATTGATACAGTTTCTGAATAAAAGGTGGTTGTTTGTTTATACAGCCTAATATAATCGCTTCAGAGTTAACTGTTTCTCTGTAGGAGTATGGTTTATTTTGAAATATCAATGATAGATTTCGCAAGGAGCCTTTGTTAAATGGTCACAGATTTTTTTCATGACTGTGATTACATAATTCCTAAAGACCGTGCACAGAGGTTCATGATGTATACACTACGGAGAAGAAATGATATATAGAGAAGCCAGTGTATAGCATGGGGTTTGTGAAGGAGTATTGAGGAAGCATGGAAGGCAATAGGGTGCTGAGAGTGGGATTGGATGGGGTAGCTGAAGGATGGGTGGTATGAAGTTGGGATGATGTTGGGAGTAGGGTGTTACCTCCAAGAACCAAGTGGGGACTTTCTGAACAAACCTGTCTCCACACATTCCACCATGACTCTCAAACTGCACTGAGAACCTGAACCACGTGCGAAAACATTAAATTTCCAGGTAATGTCATTCATTAGACAGATGTGGGTTTGAGAAGTTGGGCCCGTCTCACATCTTCCTCACCGGATGGAAAACTGAAATCCCAAACCGAAACAACACAGAACAGGACCTACCTCAATTACTTTTATTTACTTATTCATAACCAATTGAGGACAGCAGCTGGACTTTTTGACCTCAAATGATAGTGAAGATCGAAAGTGGGTGTTGGGGAGAGATGTCAGAGAGCAGCCTTGAATTCTGTGTTCAAAAGTACAATCGATCTTTGAGGCCAGAGAACACTCTGAATCTGGCCTTTATATTGGGGCCTAGTCACCCTCTTAATCCCAGCTCAGATCAGAAGAGAGGTCAATGATGCTCTACTTTCCTCACCCTGATACACCATGTTTGTACATTTCACGTCACAATAATTACATGCAACATTGTCATTGTTCCTTGCCCCTTAATCTATACATCCAGTCCGATGAAACACCTGATCAATGAAGGACACCCTATGGGCATTCCTAGGTTCACCGTGATCTTGTGATGTTTACCAGACATTGTAATAATCAGGCCTTGGGGATCTTATAATGTGCCCCATTAATTCACATTCCAAAGTTATACTCCTTTGGACATTTTCTAGACTTGTTTATCTCTAAGGGCTGCTCGAATTCTGTTATTCATTGTATTCATTGACATCCCTATCACATCCCTATCACATTCTGTTACTCATCTTATGTTTCCCACTGTCCTAATCACAGGGAGATACATAGGGAAGTTAGTTCCTACTAATTGCTTATGAGATTCATAATATTAGTTCCAATATAAAGTTAGTTATAATAAAGTTTTATGTTTACACCTGCTGTTGGCATTCTTTAGCTAATTAGTTGTGAGCAGTTTCTGTTCCCCCTGACCTTGGTGGCTCAGTTAGACACTACCCCTCTATCTTACAGCTGCATCATAACTCATTCTGGTTACATCCCGTCTCCTGAGATGGAATTTACTGCCCCTACTCTGATTAACTCTTTTACCTAATAAGACATCTTTTTCATCGATAAGACGAAAACTCAATCACTTTCAGAGCTCAATGAACTTGTCCAATCTCCTAGATTTTTACAAGTCATAATCCCAACCATATCATTTGTCTCCATTATTGTGGGATCCTAATTTTCTTTTTACTGCTTGCTACAAACTTCAGGCTATCTCCTACACTCATCTGCAGCTGTTGTTTTTACAGAATTCCTCGTATATTAATTTGTGAGATTCTTTGTTCAAAGTAGGCCCTGGCACCTTTGGATAACTCCTTCTCAAAGCTACCATTGTGCTCACTTATGGCCTCACTTTAATGTTGGATCAGGCAAGCTAATTCTGTTACTGCAGCCATACTTATGTTAACAGGTGACCATATTGTGCCACGTCTGACCAGGGGCTGCCCCAACAGAGGGTGGAACTGAAAATTAACCCCACCCCACAGTGTGCTGTTTTCCAGACTCATTCCCACCTGTTCCATGTGGGTGTGAGGTGAGGACCAGCACGGTTACCTGCTCACAGGCAACAGGAAAGCATCAGGTTAATGAAGAGTCTAACTGAAGACAATTTAAGGGAAGGCAACTTGCTGTTCAGAGAGGCCTAGAGGCCCCTCTTGCCTGCCTGGTCACAAGCCACTCTGTAGATGAGTTTTGACAGGACCCTTTCTCTTACTCACCTTCCATTGCTGCTACACTCGGGTTAGAAAGCATTGACTGGCTCCACAGCTTTGAGAACCTTCTTCCCTCATTTTTAACTGGACAGGGAATCTGTCTCCTTGCTTTCCTGGGAAAATTCCAGTGACTGTCTTCACAAAATCCCACTAACTTCATTGTGAGGGTGAGCTCAAGATCCAGAAACAGTCCTGACCTCTGTTTACTGCTGAAATAACTCCATGGATGATGGTATCCTGTCACCAAGTAACCCTTTATTTACACATGGACTCTGACCAGCCAGCTCAGTGCCAGTGCCTCGAGTGAGGAGAATACCTGAGCCTCCTGTTTTATACCTGTCAGCCAGGGCTCCCTGATTGGCCCAGGTTAACAGCCCCAATCAGGGAGCTCATACTCAATAAGATTCAACTGGCCCTCATTCAAGTCACTGCAACTGCCCTGCTGGAGAAAACATTTAGTCTCAAATGTTCAATAGAGACCTTAGACTCTGAGTAGTCTTCTCCATAATCAATATCATGAAGACCACTTTACAGAGTTACTGACCTTTGTTCCTATATGTTGAAACACACTTGGGCCCAATAACAATGACTGAGGGTCCCCATAATTTAATTTGGCTCTGGAGTCCCAGCCCCAAACCCCTCTACACTGCTCATTTTTTAATGACTTGACCAAGCTTTCTCCACTAATATTATCCTTTGGCTCAGTGTCAACTTTGGTTTAATGATGCCATGATGAATCACCCTGGCAAATTTTACTTCGTTAAATGTAAGCTGTAGTTGTCATCGTTGAAAATGAAAGGAAAGTTTAGAACAGGAAGTATCCCTTTTAAAATGCGGAAAATCCCAGGAAGTTGGGGTGAAGTTAAGTTCTTTGCCCTGACTAAAAAGAAAAGCTTGATGAGATGACTATGATGTCGGTATTGTGGCTATATCAAATGAAATAGATGTATCTTTTGATTTAACAGTGATTGTATCATGGTGCTGAAATAATGATTGGAATTTATGGAAGCTGTGATCACTGAATTCTGATTCAATCAGCACTCAACTGAATTGTTTCTATCAAGGCAGCCATTATGCTGCCATCAGACAGGAGCAGTACCTGATTAATCTTTCATCCAGCTGCTTCTGCAGGCTGTGAGTTAAACCACATCAATGAAAACAAGCAGCCTCTTTCAACGAAGGAAAGGCACATCTGAGGATGTAATTCTTCCTGAAGATTGGGTCTCACCAGAAAAGAGAGAAAGGCTTGCATTCCCTGCACAACTTCAGAACATCTTAAAACCGTTTCTAACCAAAGAAGTACTTCTGAACTCTATTGTAATGAGTTTTCAAACAGCACGATTTCACAACCTGATAATGAACACATCATTTGTTTCGGTAATGCTGTTCAGACGGATGGGCAGGACAACTTTCCTGTATAGGTCCGCTGTAAGTGCTGTGGGTCATATATCCCCGGGAGGGGCAATTAGGCCGGTGATTGGGCCTGAAGCACCAGCCTGAACTTAGTGTCACAGATTGGCCCACAAACACACGAATCAAGCAGGAACACTACTCACTGAGCCGAGACTGATACCTTGGCATGGATTCTCATGTACTGGCATAGGACAGTGATCAGCCAAAAACTAAAAAGGTGCCAACAGCCTGGTGGCACTCTTCAGCGTCTCACCCTGACCTTCAACTGCAGGGTGGCAAAGTGAAGTTACCTGCTTCATTGATGAGATAATTAAAAAGCTCATTATTAGAGGGTTCTGTGGGTTAATGGTAATGTCTCTGCCTCTGGTCTAGAAGGTTACTTTCAAGTCCAACCTCAGCATATGATGGCTATGTAGGTATATGTTGCAGTTGATTATTTTATGGAGTCTGTTGTTTAAGAGACTTAAGACGTATTTGAGAGAATCTGAAGAACCACAGCCAACTGTGGAAAGAGAGGCCAGTCGTGATGAAAAGCATTCATATGATTTTTTTTTAAATTGCAAGTTTTGACAACAAACTGTTGAAGAAGCAATTAAATTTTAAAACTACCAGCTCTTCCTCACCCTAGCACAGCTCTCCTCTCTGCCCTGGCTAATCCGAAAAGGTAGAATATTTCCTTCATGTTTGTTAATTAATTCAGGGATTCAGCCACATAAGTGTCTGCTAGTTGGAGGTGTCCCACCATCCTGTCAAAAACACCCAGCTCTATCCCTTTAGCCTCAAATTAAAACAAGCATCTGTTACCCACTTCCCAATTCCTGCCAGCCCTGTGAAAATTTGACCCAAGTTATATCTCGAACTTATATTTTATTCTTTGTTGGAGACAAATAGTTTCTTAAACATTAAAATGTCTACAATCTGACTGACGAACCTGCAATGTGAATTCTGCCTCTTGTAGCAGTTGAAGGTGGTTTTGTGTGAGAACGGACAATTGTGTAAGCCTCATTTGCAAGGAATCATGGTGTTTGAATTCCAATGAATGAATTGAATTCTGCTCAATTTATGAATGGCCAGTCAGGTTCTGTGTGTGTAGCATGAGAAACTTTGAGGAGATGATGATGGTCTTCTTTCAATAGCGGTAGACCCTAACAAGTAGAACCTCTCATCAGTTGCTGTGGCTTAATTAACAAGTCACAGCATATTGTGGAATATATGATTCAACTAACTGAATTATCACATACCACTTCTTACCTCAATCTTCCATGACTATAATGAAAATGAAGAAGCCAATAATATGAGATAACAAGCATGGGGCTGGATGAACACAGCAGGTCAAGCAGCATCAGAGGAGCAGGAAAGCTGACGTTTCGGGTCTGGGCCCTTCTTCAGAAATCTCTGAAGAAAGGTCCAGACCCGAAACGTCATCTTTCCTGCTCCCCTGATGCTGCTTGGCCTGCTGTGTCCATCCAGCTCCACACCTTGTTATCGCAGATTCTCCAGCATCGGCAGTTCCTACTATCTCGACTTTATGTAGATTTGGGTTTGATGATTACTTGATATTAACTACCTAAAGTTCTGGCCCAAGGCCCATTATCTCATATGAAATAACAGCGCAATATCACATGAGGACTGGTTTCTGTCCCACATACAAAACCCATAAGACAGATTTCATTTATTTTAGTTAAAGCTGACATGGAGGCACATGGAGAAGCTATATTTACTTATTGTGTTTCACAGCCTGGAGGGAGAGTTATTCCCTTCTGCTATTGCATGTGACGATTAAAATTTTAATAAGACGCATGCCTGTCAGATATAAAGGGTGTTTACATTCTCATAATCATTATTGCTGGCCTGGAGTACTCAGCATTATTGAAGAAGTGTCAGAAAAGCAGTCACAAGTCTAATAATCGAGACAACGCCATACATCTTAGTATTAGATATGCAGTTTTTCTTCAGCCTTGCTTCAGTTATTTCTCTGTTTGTCTTCTTCCTTGCGGTCTCATTAAGCAGAAATCACGACATGTCACAAGCAATTCTCTTCTTTATGTACTCTTTCCATGATCTTATGACTGCAGAACATCTCACCCTCAGTATTTTCTTCAACACATTTATAGCCATTTGATGAATGAAGGAGCAAAAAGACCCTCCAACCAGTCTGTCTCTCATAATTGTGATGCCAGGCATATCACATTATATATATGTATATGTATAGTTATGGACCAGAGCAGACCCCCTCAAAATATTTTAAGAAGGTATCTAGACCTTAACGTTTTATTTTTATTTTAAAAGCAAATATAAAGTATTGTGTTCCAAATGCAATTTGACTGGTCAAACTCTATGTTAAGCAAAACACTGTAGTTAAAATATAACAAAAAAAAAAGACCTTGGAATAACAACTCTATTGGAAAACTTAACAGAATAATAGATACAGTAACTATTACTAATTAACTGTTTCAATATAGTAACATTCCATTAAAAAAAGACCCTTTGCAAAAAGGCAAAGTCAGAAACCAGATTTTCTCACATGCAACTCCATAGCAGAGACAGAGAGAAAAAAAAATCAGAGTAGCAGCAGCCAGGAGACATTTATTGCAGCTTCCCACCCCATTGAAATTCCAACAGCAACTGCTTAAAGCTACATCTAAAAAGCTAAAATATAACGAGAAATCCTGGTCTGTGAGAGCTGGACCACACCCACTCAGGCACCTTCTGTTGTTCCAATTTAAAGAAAAAAGCCTCACAAGTTGTTTATCTCCTCGTAGACTGCTAGCTACCTGTTCCCCAATCTCTCTTGAAAAGAAACCAGGACAAAACACACTTCTTAAAGCCACAGCATTGTCATAGTATTCCGAACCCTTCCAGAACTCTGTAATCTCAGGAAGAAGTAACAAAAAAATAGACAAAACCTCGGCTGATTTGGAGAAAAAAAGTGGGAAGCTCTAAGTTACTTTGGCCTCTTTGATTTATCTTCACTCACTGTGTGTCTGGCTCACCAATGACCTTGATCTCTGCCGCCTCATCTGCTTCACCTTTCACCCTGCACTGTACATGTTGATCCTACAACAATTCTGGTCAATAATAGTCCAAAAAAGAAAAAAGAAGAGTTGAGTGGAAAACATTATGTTTCAAATACCTGCCTCCCCTTTTCACTGTAAAAAAATGCACATATAATTATATTTCATAATTTTCACCGTCTTTATGATACAAAGAATAAAGAACAATACAGCACAGGAGCAGGTCCTTTGGCCCTTCAAGTCTGTGCTGCCACATTTTGCCCTTCCATACTAAAAATGTCTTCACTTACAGGATCCATATCCCTCAAATCCGTTCCTATTCATGTATTCGTCCAGGTGCTTCTTGAATGCTGTTTTTGCGTCTGCTTCCACCGCTTCCTCTGGCAGTGTGTTCCAGGCACTCACTACCCTTTTGTGTGAAAAACATGCCTCGCACATCTCTTTTAAACTTTCTCCCTTGCACTTTGAACCTGTGTTCCCTAGTAATTGACCCCTCCACTCTGGTAAAAAGTCTCATACTTTCCACTCTAACCATGCCATTCACAATCTTATAAACTTCTATCAGGTCACCCCTCAACCTCCTGCATTCCAGTGAAAATAAACCCTATCTATCCAAAATTTCTTCATAGCTAAAATGCCCCATACCCCAGGCAGCATCCTGGTAAACTTTTTCTGTACCCTCTCTAAAGCCTTCATATCCTTCTGGTAGTGTGGTGACCAGAACTGTATGCAATATTTCATGTGTTGTTGAACTAAAGTTCGATAAAGCTGCAACACAACTTCTCTATTCTTGTATTCAATGCCCTTTCCAATGAAGGCAAGCATGCCATAAGCCTTTTTCACTACCTTATCCACCTGCGCTGCCACCTTCAGTGATCTGTGGACCTGCACACCCAGATCCCTCTGCAGATCACTACTCCTAAGGGTTCTGCCATTCACCATATAGTTTACACCTGTTCTTGACCTTCCAAAATCCATCACCTAACATTTGTCCAGATTAAACTCCATCTACCATTTTTCTGCCTGTTCCTCCAACAGACCTATATCCCACTATCTTCTGACAATCCTCCTAACTATCCACAACTCCACCAATCTTTGTATAGTCCGCAAACTTACTAATTAGACCAGTTGCGTTTTCCTCCAGATTATTTGTGTAAATCATGAACAGCAGAGGTCCCAGCACTGATCCCTGTGGAATACCACAAGTCACAGCCCTCCAATTCGAAAAACATCCTTTCACCACTACCCTCTGTCTCCTATGTCTAAGCCAGTTCTGTACCCATCTTGCCAGCTCATCCCTGATACCACATGACTTTACCTTTTGTACCAGTCTGCCATGAGGGACATTGTCAAAGGCTTTACTGAAGACAACATCAACTGCTTTTCCCTCATCAATCATCCTTGTTCACCTCCTCAAAAAAACTCGATCAAATTAGTGAGGCACAATCTCGCCCGTACAAAACCATGCTGTCTATCGCTAGTAAGTCCATTTACTTCTAAGTGCATATAGATCTTCTCCCTGAGAATCTTTTCCAATAATTTCCCTATCACCGATGTGAGACTCACAGGCCTGTACTTTCCAGGATTAACACTGCTACTGTTCTTAAACAATGGGGCAACATCAGCTATTCTCCCGTCCTCTGGGACCTTATCTGTAGCCAGTGCTCCAGCAATTTGTTCTCTTGCCTTCCCCAGTATTCTGGGATAGATCCCATCTGGACCCAAGGACTTATCTACCTTAATACTTTTTAAGTCACACAACACTTCTTCCTTTTTAATAGCATCTCGGCTTAGAAGCTCGACACTCTCTTCCCTGAGATCATCCACCACAAATTCCTTCTCTTCGGTGAATGTTGACACAATGTATTGATTTAGGATCTCACCTACCTCTTCTGGCTCCACATGTAAATTCCCTCCTTTGTCCTTGAGTGGGCTAAACCTTTCCATGGCTACCCTCTTGCTTTTTATATATGTCTAAAAAGCCTTGGGATTCTTCTTAAATCCGTTTGCTAACAACTTTTCATGACTACATTTAGCTCTTCTAATTCCTTGTTTAAGTTCGTTCCTACTCTCCTTACATACTTCAAGGGCTTCATCAATTCCCATCCTCCTAGACTTTACACATGCTTCCTTTTTCTTTCTGCCCAAGTCATAACGTGCCCGGTCATCCAATGTTTGTGTAACTAGCCTTCCTATCCTTCATTCTGCCAGGAACATGCCACTCCTGAACTCTCAAAAATTGTTGTTTGAAATACTCCCACATGTCTGATATAGATTTACCTTCAAACAGCTGCCTCCAATGAAAATCCTCCAGTTCCTGCCTAATATTATTGTAGCTCGCCTTCCCCCAGTTTAACACCTTCACCTGACGACTGCTATCATCCCTGTTCATGAATATCTTAAAACTCATGATATTGTGGTCACTACTCCTGAAATGCTCTCCCACTGAAACTTCACTCACTTGGTCAGATGTTACAGAGTTTAACACTTTGTACCATCAATCAGTAGACCTGATTGAATAGACAGTATGACGGGAAGTGCCCAATTGTTGTAATAAATTCTTACTTAGTGCTTCTTGTGAGGGGACCCAGACTGTTTTTTTCTAACAGTCCTTTAAAAAGTGAAACTTCAGAGGTTAAAGGCCACAATGGAAATGCTGTATTGGGTCTGCTGGAGCTATCTTCTCACTTTCAATGGTACCAAGCAATCCAATTACTAATAGTCACTTGGTAGTTCAGACATGAGAACAGCTGAAAAAAGGTACGTTTTGTCAAAGCGTTTTCTCTGGCACTCACAAGGGCAATTCACAAGAAATGCCAAAGTAAAGAGGAAACGATATTTGTGGAGTATTACTGAGCATGCTGGTTGGATGGCAAGTGGACTTTGATAGTACAGGTGGTACAAAGAAGAATGACTTAGTTTATGATGCTTGACAGTTAACTGCTACACATTGCTTAAATTTTAAACATAGCAGATTGATTCCAGTTGGTCAAGATATTTCCCTCAGAAACGAACCCGAGAATGGTTGTCACTGATCTTATTGTGTTGAAACAGGGTTTGTATGTGCATGTGATCTTTCTGTCTGCAAAGAACAGGACCCTGTATACTGACAAATGAAAACAGAAACCATGAGTTCTGAAGAAGGGTCCCTGGACCTGAAATGTTAACTCTGATTTCTCTCTACAAATGCAGCCAGACCTGCTGATCTTCTCCAGCAATTTCTGCTTTTGTTTCTGATTTCCAGCATCCTCAGTCCTTTTGTTTCTTTTTTACCCGATATATTAATATATGCAGCTCCAGTACACACAGATCTGCCCTATTGCAAATGAAAATGCTATGAATCTATAACAGTTGCTAATTAAAAAGTGTACAATGGAAATGTGGCTTGTTCTGAGCTATGATTTCTGACTTCATATTCCTCCTGTCACTTCTATATTATTTCACAACAAGTGTGACGCAGGATGACAGTCTGGATATTTAATGGCGCAAAATTCAGGATAGCTATGGCAACTGCTATGCATCAGTGGGTCTGGCTTCACATCCTGGTTTTAAGAGTAATATGTATAGTGATAATGGGTAGTATAAGTCCAGCTCCTAGTATATAACTAATTAAAAACCCTATAGTGTGGAAGCAGGCTATTTGATCCACACCAACCCTCCAAAGAGCTTCCCACCCAGACCCAACCTCCTACCCTATCCTTGCATTTCCTATGGCTAATCCACCTAACCTGCACATCTTTAGACTGTGGGACGAAACCAGACCAATGGGGGAAAACCCCCACAGACAACGTGAAAACTCCACACAGGCAGCCATCCAAGAGTAGATTGAACCTGGGTCCCTGGTGCTGTGAGACAGCAGTGTTAACCACTGAGCCACTGTGCCACCCCAAACACTGAGCAAACATACTGAATATATAACATAAAATTACTCAAGAAATCACCACAAATTGGCTGTGTACCTCGGAGTGATTGACGTTAGAAGTGGAGAAACATCACATTAGTGCAGTTTGGTGTGTGTTTTCTGGGATTGACACCTCGAAACATTATTGAGACAGAGCGGAACAAGCTATACACTACATGTGATTGACCTGAGTTGGGAGTGATTGATGTTGTCATTAGTTAAAGAAAATAAAAGGGAAAATCCTTTCACTCAGCACTGACCTTCCCCGTGACTTTAAACAGGAGGAGACCATTAACCTTGATCCACTGTTTTCTTAACTTATGGCAGCTAATCCTAGTGGAATTTTCCCTTTCTTCAGAAGGAAGACAACTGTGTGAGTTTGCCCTGGATGACACTCATCCCTTTCTTGCCACCTCAGCAATTAAATGTTGGCCAAGAAAATCCATTGGGACTTTCTCAATTCGCCAGAATTAATGGTCTTTAAGTGGCCAGTGATCAAACTGGACCCAATCGAAGGTACAACTGAGGGATAAGGGTATTGTATCTGAAGCCACCCTCCCCACTTTGCTTCCACTCTCACCCCCTACTCCCCATGACACCCACCTTGTGAGAAGCGAAAGGAAAAGGCCTTCTGTCCATTGGATCCCCTGAGGAGGTAAGCCTCAACCAACGATCCCTAGGACATAGAAGCTGCCGATTGGTTTCAGGCAAGCTGGGACTCCCCTGTTAAGATCTGTGACTTGCTGAGAAGCAATCCAGCACTTATCCAAATTTTCTCAGTGGTGGGGCAACGAGTTGGTCGACTCCGAACACACCGGTCCTCTATGATTGCTCTGAAAAAGAGAAAATTGTGGTTTTTATTTTTAACTCCAGTGCCTTTCATCTCCGAATGCTGTTACTTCCAAAGCTTCTGTCTCTCTCTCTCTATCCCTTTTAAAAACTTGAATATTCTTGCATCAGCAGCATTTATTCCAGGAAATAGGCTTTATGTTCATTTAACTATTTGTGTCAGTGACACTTTCCTTAGATTAACTTTCGAACAGATGAGCTTGAATTACTAGGGAGACCATACCCATAATAGACTGATATAAACAGTGAGCTCAGAACTCCCTGATATGTGATTGAGCAGGGCCATTTAGTCATGCTTCCACTTGTTCCAGATTTGGTTATTGCAGAATATAATTGTCCCTATCCAGACAATTAATTTCCCTAGACACCTCAGTCATATGAACTTCAATCTGATGTCATGCATAAGAACTAGAATCAGGAATAGGCAATTCAGCCTCTCAACTGGTCATTGTTGATCTCATCTCAGCCTCAACTCACTTTCCTGTCTGCTCTCTGTAATCCTTTAACCCATTACTAATTAAGTATCTGTCTATCTGCTTCTTAAATATATTCAGCGTCCTGACATCCACCAAACGCTGCTGTCGTGAATTGTCCAGATTCACGACCCTTTGAGAGAAGTAAATCTTTTAGAACTGCCACCTCTTAGCATAAAACTACAGCCTCTCATTCCAGAGATAACCCAGTGTAGATCCGGAGGAGCATAGCAGGCCAGGCAGCATCAGAGGAGCGAGAATGTTGACATTTCGGGTCGGGACCCTTCTTCAGAAACGACCCGAAACGTCAACATTCCTGTTCCTCTGATGCTGCCTGGCCTGCTGTGCTCCTCGAGCTCTACACTGTGTTAGCTCTGACTCCAGTATCAGCAGTTCTTACTGCCTCTCATTCTAAGTTGCCCTACATGAGGAAGCATCCTTTCTACATCTACTTCGCCAATTCTCTTTATCATCTTCTATACCTCGGTTGAATTCTATTCAGAGACTATAGGCCAAGTTCCCTTTGGCTAGTTCTTTCACTCTGTATAAAATCCTGGTGAAATGTAGCTGGTTTCATTCTAATGCAAGTGTGTCCCTTCTACATTGAGTGAGCCAAAATTGAACACTGCCGTTCAAATAAGATTGAACCTGCAAAATCACAGTAGTACCTCCCTACTTTTATATCCTTATACCTGTTGTGATGACGCCCAGCATCTAATTAACCTTTCCATCTGTGTGTTATTCTTTAATGATTTCGACCACTGAGTCTTTAATCTTTTTGCTCACGAGTTATCTAGCATTTTTCATCCTCCCATTTGCCATTCGAACCTTTGGTGTTATGATCTTGTTTTTTTTTTATGTTGAACACTTCTTACGTCAGCTATTGTCCTGTCACCTACAGTCTGTCCATGTGCAGTTCACAGTTCTCCATTACACAATTCACTATATACAGTCTAGCTTAGCCTTACCTGCAAACTTGGAGATATTTTCAATGTCCCCTATCCAGTTTATTCAGACAGTGAGTGAAATGCTGTGTTTCCAACACTAGTGCCTAAGGGGCATCAATTTATGCCTGACCCAAGTCCATCAAACTGACAATGATTTGATTGCCAGCTTCTACGTTCTTCCAGGTCTCTAACTCACCACAAACTTGTCTCTGCGTTCATCATGTGAAACTTCATCAAATGCTTTTACGAAATGTATTAAGCGAAAGCCATTGATCATCCTCTGCGCACAACTCAGTGACTCCATCAAAAAAAACCTCTTTTGGCTCGGTTAGCCCTTGATCTGCCTTTGGATGAATCCTGCTGACTCTCAGTAAATCAGCTTCTTCTTCCTTGAGGCACTCACTTGCTCATCCCCAGTGATGGATTCGAGCGAATCCCACCACAATAGGCACTAACTTCATTGGCCAGCACCGGCCTTATCTCCTGCCACTTTCTCTGTTTTAAAATAAGCTTCACCTTGACAATCAAAGCAGTGCATATATTCTGAATTAGACAGTAAAGCTGTGATGTAAATCCTCCAGCTCGCTGACTTGCTGGGTGTGAGATTGTATGGCTTTTTGCCTTGGGCATGTCATGTAATCTGTGGTCAAAAACTATCTGATGGCCTTCTTCCTCTCAATTAAGTGTAAACCCAGTTATCCACATTCACTGAACCATCAATTTGATAGACAGTACCTCTGATTTGCTGCATAATTACTTAAGGTAAGCTTCCATCCTTCCTATTACAGTCGTGGGAAGATCAAATTATGTATGTGGAACATATTAACATAATTCTGCTTGCTGCAGAGTTTTGTTGTATGAATAAGTTTATGTAAATTTTCATGAAAGGATGACTAATTTTAGTCATTACATGAACCACAGGGTCCACAGCAGCTCGGCTGAAGGCTCAGTTTCAAATCATATTTTAAGATTTTTGGTCACACTTTGGAGTCCTCTGTCTGGGCGCAGTTGGTTAATTGGTGTCTGGCCCTCCTCACTCCGGTTCAGAGCTGACAATCTCCTCTCTCCACTGGTCTTAACCATTCCATTGCAACTGCTTTTCCTTTGTGGATGCTGCTGGTAAGGGCACCATTTATTACCCATCTTACTTGCCCTGAGGGCATTGTGAGCCAATCATGTTCTGTGATACTGGAGGCACATGTAGCCTGAGCAGAGGGGACTTGTTTTCTTGCTTGAAGGATGTAGTGAACCAGGGGGGTTTTTAACAATGATCCTTTGAATGTTATTTTGTTTTGGTACCAGTATCCTGGTGATTTGTGCTAATATTGTTGTTAGTATGGAGGGCGATATGTCAACGATCTTATAGAATCCCTACAGTGTGGGAGCAGACCATTCGGGCCATCGAGTCACACGACCCCTCCGAACAGCTTCCCAGCCAGACCCACCTAGCCTATCACTGTAACCCTGCATATCCCATGGCTAGTCCACCTAACCAACGCATCTTTGGACTGTGAGAGGAAACCCACCCAGACACAGGGAGAATGTGCAAACTCCACACAGACAGTCGCCTGAGGGTGGGATCGAACCTGGGTCCCTGGCTGTATGAGGCAGCAGTGCATCGATTGTGCCCGCCACATTGTCTGGGTGTCGCAAGCCTGCACTACACTTTTAACACTACTCTCAACTGTCCACTCCCTGAGTTTGCTGTATCTCTGTCCCTAACTTATTTAAGAGTAACTATTGTCTGACTTTCTATGAGTCGTTTAAACAATTTATTTACTTCCCAATACAGGGATCCCCAATATCAGAACATGCAACTTACAAATGCAATCTCACAAGGGGGTATAATTTTAAAGACCTGACGTATGAACATGCCCTTGTACTTACAATGGCAGGTAGTTCCGCTATAACGCGTGTTTTGTTCATGCAAATTAGCTGTGTCGTGTTCGATGAATAGTGGATGCTGTTTGGATAACACAAACTTTCTGCTGCACAGGTACAGTGATTTCCCTATAATGTGATTTTCTATGGCAGTTTTTTATAGTGGGAAGTCATACAAGAAAGCAACTGTTGCGTTATAGGAGAACTACCTGTAGTTCCTTTATATTGCCCCACATTGTGTTCTCACTTGTGTACAAATTGACCTGTGAACAGACTCCAGAACAGTACCCGTTCACAACCCAGGGATTGCCTGTATACAGAACACTTACAGCTTTCTCACACAGTTCTTTCCTTTCTCATTGCCTGTGATTGTTGATGTCATATTCACATCACCAACATTAACATATTCACTCCCATTACACCACATACAGATCTTCAGATTTTAATCAATTTAATTTTCTCGACTGGTCCTACCCTGACTTGAACTCACAGCCTCTGAATTGCTCGTCCAACATAGAAAACAGCAGCAGAAACAGGCTCAGAGATAGTAGGAACTGCTGATGCTGGAGGATCTGAGATAACAAGGTGTGGAGCTGGAGGAACACAGCAGGCCGAGCAGCATCAGAGGAGCAGGGAGGCTGACATTTTGCGTCTGGACCCTTCTTCAGAAACAGACTATTTGGCCGTTCAAGCCTGTGCTGCCATTCAATATGATCATCCAACTCAGTGCTCTGTTCCCACTTTTCTTCCATGTCCTTTGATCTCTTTAGCCCTAAGAACCAAATCTAATGCCTTCTTGGAAACATTCAGTGTTTTGGCCTCTGCTGCACACTTGCCTTCATGGGTCAGGACATTAAGTATGGAGTTAAAAAGGACCTGAGGGACAATTTTTCATGCAGAGGGAGGTGTGTGTATGAAACAAGCTGCCAGAAGAAGTGGTGGAAGCTGATATAATTACAACATTTAAAAATCATCTGAATGGGACATGAATGGGGATATCGGCCAAATGCTGGCAAATGGCATAAAGTCAGATTGGATGGCTGGACACTATGCTGCGGCTGTACAGGACATTGGTGAGGCCGCTTTTAGAATACCATGTCCAATTCTGATCTCCCTTCTATGGGAAGGATGTTGTTAAACTTGAGAGGGTGCAGAAAAGAATTACAAGGATGTTGCCAGATTCGGAGGGTTTGAGTAATAGGGAGAGACTGAATGGGCTGGGGCTATTTTCCCTGGAGCATCGGACGCTGAGGGGTGACCTTATCAAGATTTATAAAATCATGAGGGGCATGGATAGGATGAATAACCAATGCATTTTTCCTAGGGTGGGGGAGTCCATAGGTTTAAGGTGAGAGGGGAAACATTTAAGAAGAATCTGAGGGGTAAATTTTTCATGCAGAGGGTGGTGTGTGCATGGAACGAGATGCCAGAGGAAGTGATGGAGGCGGGTACAATTATGAGATTTAAAAAGTATCTGGAAGGTATATGAATAGGAAGGGTTTAAAGGGAGATGAGCCGAATACTGGCAAATGGGACTAGATCAGATTGGGGTGACTGGTTGGTGCGGATGAATTGGACTGAACAGTCTGTTTCCATGCTGCATGACTTTATGAAACTATAACTGCTTTCTGGGGCAAAGGATTCTATAGGCTCACCAGTCCCTGGATGAAGAAATTCCTCCTCATCTCCTACTAACCGGCCTCTACATCCCTAAACAGTGAGTCCAAATTCTGGATGCTGCAGTCATCAGGGAACATCCTTTCTGCATTTACCCTGTCTAGTCCATTAAAACTTTATAGGTTTCCATGAGGATCCCCCTCATTCATCTAAATTCCAGTGAACATAGTCCTAACTGATCCAGTCTCTTTTTATGCGTCAGCCCTGCCATCCCAAGAATCTGTCTGGTAAACCTTTGTTGCACTCCCTTAATAAGCAGAGCATCCTTCCTCAGATACAGCAAACTGAGCTACATGCAATTCCCCACGTGTAGTTTCACCAAGGCACTGTACAAATGCAGGAAGACATTCCTGCTCCTGTATTTGAACCCTCTTGTATGAAGCCAACATACCATCTAACTTCTTCAACGCCTGCATTCTCAAACCAATAATTTGCTGTAATTTTGACCTCGAATCATGCTGCTTTAATTAGCTACCATGAAGTATCTGACCTGAGGGCCTCTTGAAGTCTCAAGCCACATAACTCATTGCCTTTCTGGAGATCTCGCTGAAGCTTCACCGCACAGGGCCCAAAAGCAACTCCTTCCTGGGGCCGCAGCAAAACGCAAATGTCCAAAATGAAAAGCAGAGTTGCCATGTATGATTCCTCCAATATTTAACTATCCACAAGTCCTTGAGCAAACCCTCTCCACAGAACCATAGCTGTTGATGTTACAGTGTGCATCCTTTGAAGGGAGTGCCTCATATTCCATCTTCAGCTGCAGTCCTGCCGCGAATATGTCACCTTCCTGTTTCATTAGTATCACCGGCTCCGCAAGCCAACATCTATAGCGTTCCACAGCAGACAGCTGCCATAAATTGTACGGGGCTTCAGTCCCTGCTGAATCCAGCAAGAAAATTTAGTTTTGCTGAAAGCTGCTTAAGAGCCATGAATCAGTTGTAGATGGCAGTAGAAATCTACTAACCGCAGTATAAAATCAGCCGTTAGCATTGCAATATTATAGACTTTGAGCCTCCACATTAATTTTAATGCATGCAAAGTTTATTTGGCCAGCTCAAGTGTGTTCTTCATGCCTGAAGCTAAACTCCCATAAATCTTAAATCCCAAATAGGACCTGCTTAACTTCATCTCCTGCGTGTACTTGAGCCTTCATTGTAAAATAGGGAAATCAGTGCCAAGCTCCATGACAATTGAAAAGAATGTTGGGACCTGGGGTTGAGTACCAGACATGTTCTGTCACTTTGAACTGTTTCTACCAACCATTTTCATTTGCTTTGATTACTTAGTGCTGTGGGAATGGTTTATAACTGCCCCAGATCAACTATTGGCCATTTTAACCAACCATATATAGAGCACTAACCCAAGATCTGTTTCAAGTTTACAAATGAAGCAGTGTGGTGTAAACAAATTGCAGTTGTATAGCACTTTTCACTTCCTCAGAGGGTCACAAAGTACTTTGCAGCCATGACTGTACCTTTGAAATGTTGGCCCTGATGTAACATATGGAAATGTAGCAGCCAGTTCGAACAGAGCAAGTTCCTGCAAACAGTAACATAGAGATTTATGTGTGTTTAGCAAGAGCTGTACAATTCTGGAGTCACTTTGCTGTTGGATATTAGGATCTAGGTTTTGTCATGATTATCAACTGGACAATGTGGTTGAACTACACTTGCTAGAAGCTACACATAACCATCACCCAACCTCCGTAGGTAGAGGGGTCATGTCCAAGCATTGAGCCTTTTGGGAGCCAAACAGAAAACAAAGGGACAATTGCTCTCAGTGCATTCACTATGGCAACCCCTTGACTATTAAGTCTCAACTTGACACCAATCAGCACCGTTGTTTCAGGCACCAGATATTGCTGTTCCCTTTGAAAGTTTCCATTCATCAGGCACTAAATGACTGCACAGAGGCCAGTATCCCATCACCAAGTCACCTTTTATTTATATGTGTGCAGTACTGTGGTTGTTACCAGCCAGCTCGGAGTCAGTCCCTGAACTGAGGAGATTCTGAATCTCCTGTTTATATTGGTCAGCCAGGGCTTCTTGATTGTCCCAGGATAACAACTCTAATCAGGACACTCATAGTCAGCAAGATTTACCTGGTTCCAATCACTACATGACAGAAGATGAACATCATTGACAGCATATTTCCTCTGCAATATATAACCTCCTCTTTTTAAACTGTGATCACCTACACTCCCTTCACCAATGCCTTTACACCCTGCAGAGGAAGAAAGCTTCATGCTAGCTCTCTGGGCTAAGTTTGATCCTAGCTTCCAAAGTTCAACGGGAGTTCACCCAGTGTTTGCAAGCAGGAATTTTAACAGATCTGGATTAATTGATTTTTTTTTATTGTAGAGTCTTTCTACGAGCCATTAACAAGTTTGCAGAAACCATGACACAGAAATTCCTGGAGAATATGAACTTTGAGCAACAGGTGAGTCTACATGAGAAACATCAGTATCAGCCAAAATTACACTATTGATGGTAACTCAATGAGATAACCACAAAATAGCTTAAATCAGAATAGGTGGCCCAAGTTGCTTCACAGAGGCTTGAAGAAACTGTAGGCCAAGATAGAGGAGACATTTGATTGAGATGTCTTAAACTTAGTCAACGAGATTAGTTTTTCAGGACAATGCAGGAAAGAATTTGTTGTCAGGTTTGTTTGAAAGATTATGGCCTTTGTTGTGGAGAGAGATAACAAGGTGTAGAGCCGGATGAACACAGCAGGCCAAGCAACTTCAGAGGAGCAGGAAAGCTGATGTTTTGGGCCTAGACCCTTCTTCAGAAATGGGGGTGGGAAAGGGAGTTGTGAAATAAATAGGGAGAGAGAGGGAGGCGGATAGAAGATAAAGGAGAAGCTAGGTGGAGAGGAGACAGACAGGTCAAGGAGGCGGGGGTGGAGCCAGTAAAGGTGAGTGTAGGTGGGAAGGTAGGGAGGGGATAGGTTAGCCCAGGGAGGACGGACAGGTCAAAGGGGCAGGATGAGGTTAGTAGGTATGAGATAGGGGTGGAGCTTGAGGTTGGAGGAGGGGATAGGTGGGAGGAAGGACAGATTAGGGAGGCGGGGACCAGCTGGGCTGGTTTTGGGATATGGTGTGGGAGGGGAGATTTTGAAGCTTGTGAAGTCCACATTGATACCATTGGGCTGCAGGGTTCCCAAGCGAAATATGAGGTGCTGTTCCTGCAACTTTCGGGTGGCATCATTGTGGCAATGCAGGAGGTCCAGGATGGAGATGTCGCCTAAGGAATGGGATGGGGAGTTGAAATGGTTCGCGACTGGGAGGTGCAGTGTTTAGTGCGAACCGAGCGTAGGTGTTCCGCAAAGCGGTCCCCAAGCTTCCGCTTGGTTTTCCCGATGTAGAGGAGGCCACATCTGGAACAGCGGATACAGTATTCCACATTAGCAGATGTGCAGGTGAACATCTGCTTGATGTGGAAAGTCTTCTTGGGGCCTGGGATGGGGGTGAGGGCGGAGTTGTAGGGGCAGGTGAACACTTCCTGCTGTTGCAGGGAAAAGTGCCGGGTGTGGTGGGGCTGGAGGGGAGTGTGGAGCGGACAAGGAAGTCATGGAGAGAATGGTCCCTCCGGAAAGCAGGTAAGGGTGGGGAGGGAAAAATGTCTTTGGTGGTGGGGTCGGATTGCAGATGGCGGAAGTGTCGGAGGATGATGCGTTGGATCCGGAGGTTGGTGGGGTGGTACGTGAGGACGAGGGGGATTCTGTCTTGGTTGTTATTTGTGGGGAGGGGGTGTGAGGGATGAGTTGTAGGAAATGCGGGAGACACGGTCGAGGGCGTTCTCGACCACTGTGGGGTGGGGGATGTTGCGGTCCTTGAAAAACGAAGACATCTGAGATGTTCGGGAGTGGAATGCCTCATCCTGGGAGTAGATGTGACTTAGTCAAAGGAATTGGGAATAGGGGATGGTATTTTTGCAGGAAGGTGGGTAGTAGGAGATGTATTCTAGGTAGCTGTGGGAGTCGGTGGGCTTGAAATGGATATCGGTTTCCAGGTGGTTGCTGGAGATGGAAACAGAGAGGTCCAGGAAGGAGAGGGAGGTATCAGAGATCGTCCAGGTGAACTTAAGGTTGAGGTGGAAGGTTGTTGTTTCATGGCATGGGCAACATTTTTGGCCATCCCTACTTGCCCTGGAAAAAATGACACTCGAACACTTAATGGATATATGCAGCCATAGTGATGTCAATGCACCCACTGTTCTGTTGGGAAGGGAATTCCAGGATTGTGATCCAGTGATGCTGAAGGAATGGCAATATATTTCCAAGTCAGGATGGAGCATGGCTTGGAGAGGAACTTGCTGTTAGTAGCGTTCCCATAGATTTGCTATCCCTGTCCTTCTAGGAGGAAAGGTTAATAGGTTTGGAAGGGACTGTTGAAGGAGCATTGTCGAGGGCTGTTTGTGGAGGGAGCAAATGTTGAATGTGGTGGAAGGGGTACCAGTCAAGTGGGTTGGTTTGCTTTGGATGAGTTCAAGCTTCTTGAATGTTATAGGATCTAACTCACTCATCCAGACCAGTGGAGAGTATTCCTTTATTCTCTTGTCGGTGGTGAACAAGCTTTAAGGAGTCAAGCAATGAATTATAAAGCTGGCCCAGTTAACTTTCCTGACAATTGTATCCCCTGAGATGGTGATATAAGGACATTAATTCTTTTTTGTTGAAGTTTGGTGAGGCATCGTCTGGAATACTGTGTCCTGTTCTGGCCACCCAGTTATAGGAAGGATATTATTAAGCTAGAGGGGGCTCAGAAGAGATTAACGAGGATGTTGCCGTTTCTGGAAGGTTTAAGTTATAAAGAAAGGCTGGATAGACAAGGACTTGTTTCGCTGGAGTGTAGGAAGTTGAGAGGCAACCTTATAGAAGTTTATAAAATGATGAGGGGTATAGCTAGCGTTAAAGGTAGTTGTCTTTTTTCTAGGATGGGGTATTTCAAGACTAGGGTACCCATTCTTAAGGTGAGAAGAGAAAGATTTAAAAAAATACATGAGGGTCAAATTTTTCACTCAGAGGGTGGTCTGCGTGTAGAATGAACTTTCTGAGGAAGTGGTGGATTTGGGAACAATTACCATGTTTAAAAGACTTTTGGATAAGTACATGAATAAGAAAAGTTTCGAGGGATATGGGCCAGGAGCAGACAGGAGGGACTAGTTTAGTTTGGGATTACGTTTGGCATGGACTGGTTGGACTGAAAGGGTTGTTTCCCTGCTGTATGATTCTATGACACTATGGCTTCTGTCTGGTTTTTGGATGATGTAAACGTTGCTTCCATTTATCAGTCCAATGCAAATGGACACACACTGCTTTAGCATCTAAAGTTCATCACTGTGAAATACCAGAGAAACTGGGGTTGTCCTCCATCAAGTACAGAGGGGGTTTGGGTGCTAAAATTAGGAAAGGTTTCAATACAACAAATAAGGAACAACCTTTTCAGACCATAAGAAGATTGATAACCCAAGGTCACAGATTTAAGATGCTTGATGAAAGACCAAAGGGTAGATGAGATATTTTTGGCACACAGCAACTTGTTATGATCTGGATTGTACTGCCTGAAAGAGTCTTTGAGATGAATTCAGTGGTAAATTTTAAAAGGGAATTGGACAAAAACTTGAAAAGGAAAAGAAATTACAGGGCTTGAGGACAAAGAATCTTGAAGTGTAACTAATTGAAAGCTCTTTCAAAGAGCTGGCACTAACATAATGGTTCCAACGAACTATGACCTTCATCTGTGCATTGTATGTTGCATTGAAATATTTTCAATTCAATAACGATCCATTATATTTCTCAATGATGTGATGGAAACAAGCAATGTTCAAAGTGAAAATGTCCCTTATGTTCACATTCAGAGAAAGGAGTTGCACTTATATAGTGCCTTTCAGAACATCCCAAAGTTCTTCAAAGTCAACAATTTACTTTTTGAAGTGTAGTCAATGTTGTAATGTAGGAAACATAGGTCAGTTTTCTTTCACAGACAGCACTGAGATGATATGCTGGCAGTCTGACTTCACCGATTTTAGTGGAGATAGAATTATTGAGGAGAATGTAAGGCCATAAGATAAGAACATAAGACGTAGGAGCCGAAGTACGCCATTCAGCCCATAGAGTCTGCTTTGCAGTTCGAGGGGATCATTGTTAACACAGAACAGTAATGCACAGGAACAGGTCCTTCAGCCCACCATGTCTGTGCCAAACATGTTAACATTCTAAACCAATACCATCTGCTTACACATGGACCATATCCTTGAATTTCCTGCCTGTTCATGTGTCTGTCTAAATGCCTCTTAAATGTTGCTATTGTTTCTGGATCTACTATCTCATCTGGCAGTGCTTTCCAGACACCTACCACCCTCTATTTAAAAAAAAACTTGCCTTGCACATCTCCTTTAAACTTTCTCCCTGTCACTTTAAACTTATACCCCTAGCATTTGATATTTCCACCCTGGAAACTCCAACTCTCCATCCCTCACGCAATTTTATATAGGTTGCCCCTCAGTCTTCAATGTGTTGGGTGATCTGATGATCCTCAGCTCCACTTTCCTGCCTTTTCCCCAGAATTCTTAGTTCTGTTCCTGACGAAAAACGTATGTCAGCCTTGAAGATAATTACTCACTCAGCCTTAGCAGGCCCCTGCAATAAAAAAATTCCAGATTTACAACACTTTGGGAGAAGAAATTCCTCCTTATATCTGTCTTAAATGTGCAACCCCTTATTCTGAAATTATGCCCTCTGGTCTTACACTTTGCCACAAAGAGAAACAACCTCTCCACATCTACCCTGTCAGTGCTCTAAGACTCTTGTATTTTTCAATTAGGTTGTCTCTCGTTCTTCTAAATTCCAACGAGTACAGTACAGGGAGCTATCAGGGAACGCACCTGTTTACCTTGGACTGATATGAAAGAATTAATGTTTTGCCCCAGGTTGGAGAGTCCGAAACTAGAGGGCATAAGTTTAAGAGATAGTAGGAACTGCAGATGCTGGAGACTCTGAGATACCAAAGTGTAGAGCTGGATGAACACAGCAGGCCAAGCAGCATCAGAGGAGCAGGAAGGCTGACATTTCGGGCCTAGACCCTCCTTCAGAAATGGGGCATAAGTTTAAGGTGAGAGGAGAAAGATTTAAAAGGGACCTAAGGGACAATTTTTTTCACGCAGTGGGTGATACGTGAAAGGAACGAGCTGCCAGAGGAAGTGGCGGAGACTGGAACAGTTACAATATTTAAAAGACATTGGATGGGTACATGAATAGGAAGGGTTTAGTGGGATACGGGCCAAACGCTGGCAAATGGGACTAGATTAATTTCAGATATCTGGTCGGCATGGACGAGTTAGACTGAAGAGTCTGTTTCCATGCTGTACAACTCTATGATTCCATGACTCACTGATCTCGCAGACCCCACTTTGTGTTGAATTGAAGAGTCTTTATTAGATGCAGTATAGCCTGGTGTCTCAGTGGTTAGCACTGCTGTCTTATAGCACCAAGGATCCGGGTTTGATTCCAGCCTTGGGGAATTGTCTATGCCGAGATTGCATGTTCTCCCTGTGTCTGTGCGGGTTTCCTCCGGGTGCTCCAGTTTCCTCCTACCGTCCAAAGATGTGCAGGTTAGGTGGATTGGCCATGCTACATTGCCTGGAGTATCTAGGTAGGTTAGCCATGGGAAATGCAAGATTGCAGAGATAGGGTAGGGACCGTGGGTCTGGGTGGGTGGCTATTCGGAGGGTTGGTGTGGACTTGATGGGCCAAATGGCTTGCTTCCACACTGTTGGGGTTCTATGATTCTCTGCAGCTGGACTAAGGTCCACAATCTCTCTCACTCTTGCGCTATCACTGAATATTTTGCTATCACCAACTCTAAGCCTGAATCCAATGCTCACAGCACATTGGATTGAATACGACCCACCAACGTCGTGTTTGGGGAAAGTGAACAAAAGAAAGCTTGATGAGATTCTGTAGATGACTAAGACATGAATGCTCTGAGAGTATCATTTGTTTGCCTACCTCTGGCCTTCGGATGCAAGCTGCCATTTTCAGTCTGGTTATGAGGTAGACAGGGTTGAGAGATGTTAAGTCCATTCAGTTCTTTCTGATGCTGAGCAGAAGTGTGACGGCCAGCGAGAGAAAGCAGTGCTTCTGCCAAATTGAGCACGACCTGAACAGCAGCCATTGGGGGATTTCCTTGCAGGACTCCCAACATCTTTTAATTTAACTGTTTTAAATAATTAAGTGTGTCTCAGCATATAATTGGATCAGAAAGAGCAAAGAGCTTACCTGCCATCAAAAATAGTGAGACATCCAAGTTAATAGACAGTGACTTCTTTGTGAGTCAAATGCATAAATCAAGGAGGAGTGATTTTCATAACACTATGCTTAGGTTTCTGTTAAACCTTCTGTAGATTGCAGCAGGGGATGATTCAAGAAAGTCAGGAGAGCCACAGTTTTTCGAAATTGTGGGGAAGAGTGAGTTTGAAACAGCCATGGCATATTTCAACCCTAATTGTTATTCACAAGGCATATATAGAGGGAGAAAATTGTTTAATGCTTCATGGGTGGCGCAACATCGAGGGCCGAAGGGCCTGTTCTGCGCTGTATTGTTCTATGTTCTATGTTCTATCTCTGGAGCAAAAGGTGAACTACTACTTAGAGAGAGGGAGCAGGTGGGAAGATTACTGACTGGAAACCCAGGAATGCGGCCTTCCCGGAGGTTCTGATCCTTGTAAATTTTTACACGCAGTTGCCCCGTCGGTAGCCAACCAAAAGAAGCGGCTGCAAAGCAGAAGGCATTTCAACTGGGAAACAGAGCGGAGAGGAGGGAGGGAATGAGAGAGTGTCAGCACCTGAGAATATCAGTGCATTGGGGGGATTTGGAGTGATTGGGCCACAGTGCCAAGAATAGGTCAGCCCTGGGGCAAGGATAGTAGGGGACCTGCTGTCCCTGCATGCTAGCGTTTTGTAACAGTACAGTGTGGAGCTGGATGAACACAGCAGGCCAGGCAGTATCAGAGGAGCAGAAAAGCTGACGTTTCAGGTCGGGACCCTTCTTCAGAAAAAAGACTCTGAAGAACTCCCGAAACATCAGCTTTCCTGCTCCTTGCTTCGTGCCTGGCCTGCTGTGTTCCTCCAGCTCCGCAATGTGTCATCTCAGACTCCAGCATTAGCAGGTTTTACTATCTCTGCTAGCATTTTGTGTTTCATGTACAAATACGCCCAAGTCCCTTTGTGTTGCCGCTTTCTGCATTCTTATCCATTGAACCATCCTTTATTTTTGTTCTCACTTCCAAAATAAACTTCACATTTTCCCACATTATACCCCTTTTGCCAAAATTTTACTTAACATATCAATTCCTCTCTGTTAACTATTTGTATCCCTCTCCTGCCTTTCCACTTATTTTTGAGTCGTCTGCAAATTTGATAACACTACGTTCACTTCCTTTCTCCAGGCCATTAACATATATTGTAAACAGATGCCGTCCCAGCCCTGCCCCCTGTGAAATCCCAATGGTGACGGGTCACCAACCTCATAAAGAACCCCTTATCTCCATCACTGTTTCCTGCCCATGAACCAATTCTCCATCTATGATAACATACCACCTACAACACTCTGGGCGCTTAACTTATGACTTAACCTTTTGTGACGTATACCCAAGGTATGGGAGTCCAAAACTAGACAGCACAATTTTAAAGTGAGAGGGTAAAGATTTAAAAGGGATCTAAGGGGCAACTTTTTCAATGAATGAGCTGCTAGATGAAGTGGTGGAGGCTAGTACAATGATAGCATTTAAAAGGCATCTGGATGGGTGCATTAATAGGAAGGGTTCAGAGGGATATGGACCAAACACTGGCAAGTGGGACTAGATTAATTTAGGATATCTGGTCAGCATGGACATGTTGGACAGAAGGGCCTATTTCCGTGCTGTACATCTCAATGCCTCTATGACCTCATTGATCACCTTCTGGAAGTCCAAATACAACACATCTACTGGTTCTCCTCCATTTACTCTCAGAAGTCACACAACACCAGGTTATAGTCCGACAGGTTTATTTAAAATCACATGCTTTTGGGAGTGCTGCTCCTTCGTCAGGTGAACTCACTTGACGAAGTAGCAGCGTTCTGAAAGCTTGTGATTTCAAATTAACTTGTTAGAATATATTTTCCAAATGTGCAGCTATTACTTCCTTAATAATTGATTCCAACATTTTGCCAACAATAGATCTTAGGTTAATCTGCCTATAGATACTTGCCTCCTCTCTCCCTTTTTGAATAGGGTATCACATTGGCAGTTTTACAATTCTCCTAGTTCTTCTCCAGAATCCAAAGAGTTCTGGAAAATTACAACCAATGCATCCACTATGTAGGTAGCTACTTCTTTTAGGATCCTTGGACACAAGCCATTGAGGCCAGGGGTTGTTTCTGCTTTTAGCCTCATTAATTTGTTTAACACTAATTCTCTAGTAATGGTGATGGTACTTAACCCTTTCCCCATATTCCTTAGTGTTGATGGGATACTTTCCACCATAAAGACTGTTGCAAAATATCTGTTTAACTCCTCTGCCATTTCCTTCTCCCCCAAGTGATGACCTAGTGTTATTCTTGCAAAGCTGTGATTGCAGAGATCCACATAATGTTCTGGTGACCTGGTTAGAATCCCACCATGGCAGGTGGTGGAATTTGAATTCAATTTTTAAATAAACTGGAATTCACGCTCTAATGATGATAATGAAAGCATTGCCAATTGTTGGAAAAACCCATCTGGTACACTGATGTCCTTTAGGAAAGGAAACTGCTAACCTATATGCGAGTTTAAACTATCAGCAATGTGTTTGGCTCTTAACTAGCCTCTGGTCAACATCATCGAAGACCCATCTCACCTCGGTAATGTTCTCCTACAACCTCTTGTGTCAGGCAGGAGATACAGAAGCTTGAACACAGCTTCTTCCCAGCTGTTATGAGACTGATGAATGGACTCTCTAACTTCAAATAACGTTGATCTGGCCTAGCGCACACCCTGTGCTACGTGACCTGTATGCCTCTGTTCAAGTTTTCTTGTTCACCCTATGATCTGCCTGTACTACTCGCAAACAAAGCTTTTCACTGTACTTCGGTACACGTGGCAAAAAATCAAATCAAGTCAAATAGGGATGGGCTATAAATCATGGCCCCACCAGTGATGCCCATGAATGAATTTTTAAAAAAGCTGTTTCCCAAATTCATTTTCTAAAGGACTTTGATGTTCACTTTGACTTCTTACTTCTTTTCCATGGATTTAAACATACTCATCTTGCCAGCTTTTAAATTCCTAACTAGTTTGCACTCACTATTTATTTTCTTTCTCTTTATTACCTTTTGAGTCCTCCTTTGCTCGATTTTGAATTTACCCCAGACTTCAAGGCTATCACTGACTTCTGTCTCCTTCAGCCCTTTTGCTTTCAACTTCACACTCACCTGAACTTCCTCAGTTAGTCAAGATTGGTTTATCTCTCCCTTTTGGAATTTTCCCTCCTTTCTGGGATATATTCCAGGTAAAGATGGCAGATTTCCTTCCCTGAGAGGCATTTGTGTACCAGAAGGATTTTTCCTGACAATCAGTAACGGTCTCATAGTCATCATCAGGCTTTTAATTTCCATGTTTCTGTTTTAATCGAATATCATTTGCAGTGTGGTATTTGCAGCCGATCCCCAGTGCATTATCTGGATCTCTGGAAGACTAGTCCAGTGATGATGCCATTATCACCTCACCCTTAAATAGAAATCACTAAAAACTAGTGGACTAGTATCCAAAGCTATTAAAGAAAGCTATTTGATGTTTATCCTTATCCCAAGAAGGGACCTTGCAACACAAAGGATGGAACTTTCAAGATTGTAGTGTTGATTTCAGATTGAACACTATTTAGAGGACTGCATTCAGCTCTAGCATTGCATCTAAAGCATCAAGGCATCACACTTAGGAAGTGCAAAATCAAATTACCCTAATAAAATATAGGTTAAAAGCATTAAATTCTGAGTATACTTTCTATTGTTTTTCTTTGAGGAAGGGGTGATCTAATTGCGGTGCCAAGGATGATTGAAGGACAGAGGATAGACACAGAGGAATGATTCCCTCTGATGGGGGAATTCATTACAAGGGGAATTATCCTGAAAATCAGCCCTACACTATCCAAATGTGTTGTCAAGAAGCCCTTCTTCATACAAAGGATGATGAAGTGTAGAACTTTATCCATAACAGCTATTGGGTCAGACCAAGTTAGAATTTCAGAACTGAGATTTGTAGATCTTTGTGAGCTCAGAGTATTAAAGGATATGAAACCAAGGCAACACATGATGTTAAGTTTCAAATCATCCTTGATTCAATTATGTGATTGACAAAGCTCAAGAGGTTGACTCATCTACTCTTCCAGTCTTTGTTCCCAGCAATTCCTTGACTCTGATCTCTGGACATCTGTTGTCCCCAGTTTTATGCCAACTCATTATGAAATGATAAATCTGGGAACAGTAAAAAGTAAAAAAAAACTTCCACAACAAATATAAACAGGAAATATCATGACAATTATGTTGCTAGAAGCTTACAAATATTATTTTTATTGTATTGTTGGAAAAAAGAATGAACTTTCTTCTGAATAATTTACAATGGGCTCAGCTATAATGTTGAGATGTTATTTAAGTAGTGATGGTTTTGATATGCAGTAAAATTTAATTAAGTCTCTGTGTAATTTTTAAATGTTTTTGTCTCTAGTTATGGAATAATTACTTCCATCTGGCAGTAAAATTCATTACCCAAGATTCGCTGCAACTGGAACATTTTTCTCAGGCAAAGTGCATGAAAATCTTGAACAAGTGAGTGTTGTTCACTAATGTTTTATTATTCAGCAGTAACTATGATCCTTTAGAATCAAAAGTGAAGAAAGAACAGAATAGGAAAAAGTCATTCAGATCCAACTCTTCTGACAAAGTGAAGCCTATGCAGTCTATCAGTGGTTTATCCAAAATGTACATTAACCCAATCTAGCCCATAATTCCTGAGGAACTTAGACCCATCTGCAATGATATTTCTTACTTGCTGGTTTGCCCTATTTTCATATTGCAGATCTAGAGGTTTGCAAAGTTCTTCATACTCCTGTTGACGTATTGGAGGATTGATTACCTTTGTCACGTCTGAATGGATCATTTTAATATTCCCAGAATTGGACATCAATCCTCCACCCTCTGTACTCAACCACTCATATAGCCCTAACCTGAACCCGAACCCTAACCCGAAGCCTAATCCTTACCCTAACCCTCTCATACATTAGCCCTTCATTTCCGATCGAAATCAGTTCGTGGTTCTTTAACATCTAACATTTTTGTTCTTGCATTAAATCATTCCCTGGCCTTCTCTCTCCAGATCACGTTTGATGTTACATTTTTGTCCCCTGAATAGGTAATCAAAAACAAAATACTTGAGGATAGTCATCCTTTCACAAAACAACACAGCTATATCTTGGCCAGTGCTGTTTCTAGGCTTCAGAAGCAGCTCCATGACCTTGCCCATGGAGTATTTAATACTTCAATTCAATTAATGCCACGATGTTTGAAGCTGTAAATGGGATGAGAATTATCCACCTAATGAATGGTTCAGCTGGATCTTGATGGAAAAGATAACAGCAAGTTAACTTAAATTTGAAGATTAAGTGATGTCGTGAGTTGTGAATTCACAGAATTTACACTGTTCCATAATTTGTTTCACATCATTCATATTTCACCCTTAGCTGTATCGGTATATTTTAAAAGCATACTAGAGATCACCTTAACTGTCTTTTGAACTCACCTCAGAGCCTTCAGGTTGGAATTTAACAGCATTAATATTTTCCTAATGACATGACAGCTGCTAACGTAACGTCAGTCAGACTCTCTATCCTCGGAAGGGAACGATTTAAACAGCTCAATCTCCTTGCAGTGTGTCATTTGCAATGGATGTTAGAAATTAAGTCTTCCAGCTCCAAGTTTCATATGTAAGGGTAGCACATGGTGCAATGCTCAGGCAGTTCTGTTTGGCTCTCCCTTTATTAAATCGATTGAATGTCACACAGAATGTCTTAATCCTAATATATCTGATAGTTTATTAATGAGGGAACAAAAAAGGAAGGAAGATTTGCATTGTACCGCATCTCTCACAATTCAGGATGACCAAATGCAATGCATTTTATGAAATATTGTCTTATTAAAATGGAGGAAATGTAGCAAACAATTTGCAAACGGGTCCCAAAACAGCAATGCTACAATGACGGGACTATCGGCTTTAGTGAGGGATTAACACTGGTAAGAATTTCATCTTAAAATGTTGCTATGGAATCTTTTACCCTGGAGACAGGCAGGCCCTCAGTTTAGCATCTGAGCTGAAAGACAGTACTGCTGAGAATGTATCAGGTTGTGACCAAAATGACTGGAATGGGACTTGAACCCACAGCTTTCTGATTCTGAGGCCAGAGAGCTGCCACAGCAACAAGGCTGATAGCTGTAGCAAAGCCCAGTAGCACATGCAATTTCATATTCACATCCTTCTTTATGCAGCCTCTTTAAGTCAGCTTCTCAGGATCCAAGGAACTGAATCATTTCCCCTTTTGGATGCAGATGCAGAATCCCTAGAGGCTGAGAATGACCTTCAGAAATCACCCTGATGTGAATGGTCCTTGTTGTCATAGCTTTGGTGCTTCTTAACTGGGCTGCTGGCTCCAGTGCCTCCCATGATAGAGGAGAATGTGGAAGCTGTGGATATAAGAAGCAGGAGCAGGAACAGAAGCAGGAGCAGGAGCAGGCCAAGGGATCACTAGCGCTTAATACGCTGTTCCATAAAACTTTTCTGAATGTCTCCATCAACTCCACTTTCTCTCTCGCCATTTCTCTTGACTCATCTTTGTATCCAAAATATCCGTTGTTTCTCAGTTTTGACTATTCACAGCTGCTGAGCACGCCCATTTCTCAAATGCTGAGAATTCCAAGGATTCATAACTCTTGGAGTGAAGAGATCTGGTCTCTTTTCTTTTCTAAATGAATAACATCTTATCTTGAGACTTGAAAAGTACGAAAACTTGTCATCAGAGAGTGCATTAACTTCACAAGACACTCAGCCATCCGAAAGCAAGGTGAAGAACGTGAAGTGGAAGTGATAGCGATAATGAGATAACATGTCAAAAGTACATTAATTACAATTTTAACAATTATACAATAAAATGAATGAAAACACACCATTCCTTTCAGATATGGGGATATGAGGCGCCTAATCGGATTCAACGTTCGTGATATGTGGTACAAGCTTGGTGAGTGAAATATGTTTTCCTTGTTGCTTTGAATAAGGTGGATTTTCAATGTGCATTGCCTGTCACTGCAGATAAAACTGATCCCCACGGACCCAGTTGATACATGCTCCACTCCTTGTGGTACTGAGCGACAAAAACTCCACCCAGATCCTCTGTCTCTGTGGAACCGAGCAGACATGGAAAACAGGTGTATGCCATTCAGCCCTTCAAGCCTCCTCTGCCATTCAGCACAATCAGGGCTGATCATCCAACTCAGTATTGTATTCCTGCTTCCTCCCCATAACTTTTGACCCCATTAGCCCTAACAGCTAGATTTGCCACCTTCTTGAAAACATTCAATGTGTGGCTGAAATCACTTTTGCGACAATGAATTCCATAGGCTCCCCACTCTCTGGGTGAAGAGATTCTACCTCATTTCGATCATAAATGGCTTACCCATATCTTTAGGCTGTGATTCCTAGTTCTAAGATGGTAATGTCACTGTTCTAGGATGGTCTGAATGCCATTGGGGTTTGGCTAAGAAAGGGTGAGAAAAGAAGATCAGTTAGAGCTCCCAGTCCTGGTAATAATGAATGGGATTGAGGTTCTTGCCCGTAATCACTATCCATTGGCACCAAATGACCCACCTCTAACCATCGTCCAGTTGGGACAAATTTCCACTTCAGTCAGTAGCTGTTCATTTTTTCAGCACATCATGTTGGAGGGGCTGACAGGAGAACAGGCTGTCATGCTCCCATGTTGACCCTTCATCTAAGAACACATACAAAGTGTAATTACTCGGATGGATTATTGAATGGTGACTAGCTCCCAAACGACATAATGAGTGGCTTCAGAAGAGGAGGGAGGAAAATTGGAAACAAAAGCATTGTATAAATGATGCAAGTTAGTTGTGACAAACAATAAAGCCAAAGTCACTGATTTTGGGGCGGCACAGTGGCTTAGTGGCTATCACTGTTGCCTCACAGCGCCAGGGGCCAGGGTTCATTTCCACCCTCAGGAGACTGTCTGTGTGGAGTTTGCACTTTGTCCCCATGTCTCCATGTCCTCTGGGCGCTCTGGTTTCCTCCCATGGCCCAAAGATGTGCAGGCTAGGTGGATTGCCCATGCTAAATTGCCCCGTAGTATCCAGGGATGTGTAGGTTAGGTGAATTAGCCATGGGAAATACAGGGATAGGGTAGTGGGGTGAATCTGGGTGGGTTCAGTTTGACTCGATGGGCCGAATGGCCTGCATTCACACTGTTGGGATTCTATGATTGATGTTAGTCTTGTGGTGACGAGTATTTCCAGGCACGTTGTTTTCTAATCAGATTTCATTTATATGTGTTGACTGACAGCTCAAAACAAGATCCACTTCATCCCAGAAATGGTTGGACCAATCCTAGAAATGACCCTGATCCCAGAGATTGAGCTCCGCAAAGCCACGATCCCAATCTTCTTTGACATGATGCTATGCGAATACGCCATGTTCAACAAGTTCAGGAAGGTATGAAGGAAGATATGTGTCCATTCCTATCCTGCATGATACGGTATTTCTGGAGATAGTTAAAGGTCACAAGGTAGTTTGAGGTCCATGTTTCCCAAGAACTTTTGTTTGGAAACAGAAACCAAAGGCAGGAGGTAACATGGAGGGAGTGATCATGTAATACCTGTCTATTGAAATTTTATAGCAAGGTATAATACATTGGAATCAGCTGGATAAGCAAGATCTTGTGCTTTAAATAGCTGTGCTTGTGGATGTGAGTTCTTAGTGATGGATGATACTATGCGCCAATGAACACACATCAAATGAGCATTGTTTGAAAGCAGGAAGAGATAGTGCCATAGAATCTTACAGCACAGAAGGAGGACATTGGGCCCATCATTGCCTCTACCAGCTCTTTGAACTAACTGTTCAGTTAGTCCTTTGCCCATACTCTTGTCAATATTTAATTTCCAAATACTTAACGTCTTTGAAATTTACTGTTGAACCTGGTCTGCTTTTGTTTATTGCATTCCAGTGAGAAAGGTCAGTCTGCTCATGAAAATCCTGCTTTTGGCATCTTCCCAGTGATTGAGGCCATGAAATGGAAGTTTGCACCAAGCAGTGGAATATCTTTTAATGTGGTATTCCACCTTCCCACCGGCCCCCTCCAAATACAACCTGGCTGTTGCTGTTTGTCCACAGCCGCCTCTGGTTCCGAAATCCGGCTTAATTTAGTTCACTGCGAATGGTCAGTCTTTCAATTGCATTTCAATGCAAATTAGACCCTTGGATTTCTGCAGCCAAGCAGAGAGAACAGCAGTGTGTAGACAGACACTAATTATGTAGTGTGAATAAGCACTTGTAATACTTGACAAGGATAGAGTAAAGTGCAGAAAAACATAACCTTCTACAAATCAGCGTCTTCAAAGGATGAAGGGCACAAATTGGAATTGACTTGGGGCTATATGTATTGGCTTTAGACAGCAACCAAATGAGAAGGTTTGGTTTTGAGACCATATCCATTTTACTTTTTTACTTATGGGCCCTTTTAAAATTATAGGCTCTTATGAGTCAAATAGCACCCACTCCCACACCATTAATCCTTTGAAAATAAATAAATGGTACCTTAGGCTTGGAATGATCTAGAATGAGCCTGGATTTTCCAATAGCAGGATCGTTGTTTCTGAAGTGGAGTCACGTGTTGGATGAATTGGGCAAGGATAGCAGATTTCCCCTTTCCAAAAGTGTATTAGTATTCTTCTTGACAATCAACATTTTATTGGATTTGTATTTCATCCAGGCATGGTGAGATTTGAACCCATTTCCCCAGAACATTAGACTGGATTGCTAATCAAATGACTTTACCACTACACCATTATCGCCCCTCAAAGATCATATCTTATGTCACTTATGCAAGGAAATAAGCAGCACTCCTTCCCAATGCACTCAAAGTCTCTCTGTGATGACAGGTGAGCGCATGTTCAGCCAAGATGTGAGTTGTATTCCTGTTCACTCTTTGGGAGTTCTGCCCACGAAACTACACAACAAGATCAAAAACAAATTTGCTGGAAAAGCTCAACAGGTCTGGCAGCATCTGTGAAGAAGAAAACAGAGCTAATGTTTCGGGTCCGGTGACCCTTCCTCAGAACGAAACGTTAACTCTGTTTTCTCTTTCACACATGCTACTGGACCTGCTGAGCTTTTTCAGCAACTTTGTTTTTGTTCCTGATTTACAGCATCCGCAGTTCTTTTGGTTTTTACACAACAGGATGTCATTTTAACAACCGAATTTTGCCAGGTTATACCCTAGCTATACCCTGATTCCAAGCATCCAGATCAAAGCGGAATCATAGCGTCATAGAGTCATACAGCATGGAAACAGACCCTTCAGTTCAACTCATCCGCATCAACAGTATATGTCCTAATCTGACCTATCCCTCTAAACCCTTTCTATTCGTGTACCCATCCAGATGCCTTTTAACTGTTGTAATTGTACCACCTCCACCACTTCCTCTGGCAGCTCGTTCCACACATGCACCACACCCGAATGAAAAAGTTGCCCCTTAAGTCCCTTTTAAAACTTTCCCCTCTCACCTTAAACCTATGTCCTCTGGTTTGAAATTCCCAACCTTGGAGAAAGACCTTAGCGATTCACCCTATCCATGCTCCTCATGATTTTATAAACCTCTATAACATCACCCCTCAGCCTCTGATGCTCCAGGGAAAAAAATGCCCCAGCCAATTCAGCCTCTCCCTACAGCTCAAACCCTCCAATCCTGGCAACATCCTCGTAAATCTTTTCTGCACCCTCTCAAGTTTAACAACATCCTTCCTATAGAAGGGCAACTAAAATTGTACACAGTCTGCTAAAAGTGGCCTTACTCAGTAGTGTATAACTGCAACATGACGTCCCAACTCCTATACTCAATGCACTGATCAACAAAGGCAAGCGTACCAAATGCCTTCTTCACCACCCTGTCTACCTGTGACTCCACTTTCAAGGAAGCATGAAAGTGCACCTCAAGGTTTCTTTGTTCAGCAACACTCTCCAGGAACCCACCATTAACTGCATGAGTCCTGCCATGATTCGCCTTACCAAAATGCAACACCTGTAAATTAAACTTCATCTGCCACCCATTGGCCCATCTGATCAAGGTCTTGTTCTTTTCTGAAATAAATTTCTTCATTGTCCACTATGCCATCATTTTGGAGTCATCTGCAAACTTGCTCACCATATCTCCTCTACTCCCACCCAAATCATTTGTACAAATGACGAGAAGCAGTGGACCCTGCGCTGATCCTTGTAGCACACGGCTGGTCACAGGTCTTCCAGCCTGTAAAACAACTCACTACCATCACCCTCTGTCTCCTGCTTTCAAGTCAATTTTATATCAACTTGCCACAGGTGAACAGCCTTTCCCCAGTGTAAATTTGTTGTAGTCAATAAGTTGCCAGAACCCACCATGAGAACACTTGAATGGTCTCTTGTCAGTGCGAACACATTGATAGTACAACATTATAAGAGGTTTGACGACCTCATCAGGACAGGAAAGGTGAGATGTCTGCCACGATCAAGGTCAAATGGGCTCACTTTGACTTGCCAATCATTTCCTGCACTTCACTGATCAGAACAGCACAACTTATTCCGAAGTTGCTTCTTTCATGTTTCTCAACAGTTATACAAGCAGGAAGAAAAGAATTGATAATATCAACAAAAACATCAATACACCACTGTGCAGATTTGACAACTTGTCCTAATCTGGGGATCGCATTCCCATCTGGCGAAATATGCATTATTCTCTGTTGTTCTTGTTTGACACCTTGGTTGTCTTACTGCTAGTTGCTAACACTCGGTGTCAGCAGACAAACATTGTCATCAGAGTGTACGTCCTCAACCCATCCAGCGTAATTGACATGGTTGGAGAAATTTGAAAAGAGTGACCGAGAGGGATTCTGATACAAGTATATGAAAACTATAAGCAGTGTTGAGAAAGGCAAGTTCAGAATCCTACATTATAATCTTTGGAAGAGAGATGTTTAGCAGATTCCATTAAGTATATTCTTATCTCAGGGACAAGACGGCATAGCCTTGTCTAGCGATAATGTCTCTGGGACTAGCAATCCAGAGGTTTAGGATTGCGCTCTGGCGATATGACTACTAACCCATCATGGCTAAACTTAAAAGCTGGTATTAAATTACGAGCATAAAACCATTGTTGATTGCTTTCAAGTCCCAGTTGATTCTCTAATGCTCTTTAACAAGCATGAAGTCTGTTGTCCTTACCTGGTCTGACTCCAGGTTCTTGGCATTGTGCTTGAATTTTGTTTCCTTTTTAACTGTGTCTGAAGTAGTTGAGCAAGTTGCTCAGTTTTATCAAACTACTGTGGATTGGTCAACAAAAAAAAAAATAGGCAGACTGCCCAGTATTGATATATGCATGAGAAACTACAATGGCAAATCCAGCTTTGTAAATGTTACAATGTCCTCTTCAGTAACACGTGGGGGCTTATGGAAAATAGGGAGAGCTGTTCCAAGATTAGTGAAGCAACAGCCTGATATAATCACATTAATGGAACCATAACTTACAGACAATGTCCCAGATACTACCATAACCATTCTATTTCACTGGCAGGTCAGGCACACCAAATCTGGCAGCACAGTGGTATACAAAGGGGACACAGTTGCCCTGGGACTCCTCAACATTGTCCCTAGATCTCATGATGGCTCATGACATTAGGTGAAAGTCAAGCAGGGTAACCGCTTGCAGATGATCACCTAAGCCCTCCATCAGCTGATGAATCAGTACTCCTTCATATTGAACACCATACGGGGGAATCCCTGAGTTTGGCACTAGCATAAAATGTACTCTGGATGGGGTACTTACATGTTTGTTACCAAAAGTGGCTTGGTAGCGTCATTACTGACCATGTCCTAAAGGACATAACGGTTAAGCTTAGGCTATGGCAGGCGGTGAGGGAACCAACAAGAAGGGAAAATGTCCTTGACCTCCTCCTCACCAACCTATCAGTAGCAGATGTGTCTATCTATTTCAGTATTGGTAAGAGTGACCCCTGCTCATTCCCTGTGGAGGCAAAGTCTAGCCTTCACATTGAGTATGCTTCCATCATGTTCAAGTCCTGAATGGGACATATTTTGAACAGAGCTAGCAATTAAAGACTGGTCATCCAGGAGGTGTTATGGGTGATCAGGTGAAACAGAATTGTATTCAGCAATCTGTAACTACATGATCTGGGATATACATTCTGTCCACTAACTGTTGCAGCAATGCTACATCCACAAGGTGCACTGCAGTAACTCAGCAAGGCTCCTTTAACAGCACCTCCCAAATTCTGCAATCTCCACCAACTAGAAGGACAAGGGCAGCAGATACATGGGAACACCACCAACTGCAAGTTCACCTCCAAGCTACTCACCACGTTGACTTTGCAAAATACCATTGTTCATATAGTGGCACTGGGTCAAAATCCTGGCAATCTGTTCCTAAAAGCATTCTGGGTGTCTGCATACCAAATCGGACTGCAATAATTCAAGAAGGCAGCCCACCACTATCTTTTCAAGGGCAATTTGAGATGGGCAATAAATATTGGCCTAGCCAGCGCCATCCATATTTCATAATTAAATAATTAAAAAATACAGAATGCAGAGAAAAAAATGAAAAAGGATTTGGAAGGAATTCAATGCTCACAGAATTATAACAACACAGAATTGCAAAGCTCATGCAATTACAGAAGCAGAAATGATATTTGCAATAATTATTTGAAAAGGAAGGATAATGAGCAGGGAAATGCCAATTTAAGGGTTAGCTCCAATAGCCAAGTGAAGATGGGCCAAATGAGCTCTTTCTGTAATTTCTTTGACTCTGTTAAATAAGCCCAAACAATAAGACAAAGATGTCCAGAGTTAAACCAAAGACAGGTGAGGGTACGAATTATGTCCCAAAGTGGGTGTGTGCGCGCGCGCGCGCGTGTGTGTGTGTGTGCGTGTGTAGAGGGGGGTGAAGTTGGGGGGGATGTTGTAAGGACACCGAGGAAAACAGGATTCTATTTCACAAGGCTGAAACCTTTGCTTGAGTCAGGAATATGAGCTGGGAAGCTATAGGTCTGTGCTTATTGAATGAGCAAAGATGAAAAAAATGGTCTTTTACAGGTATTCACGCCAAACAATATCCTACTTGCTTAAGAACGACTTAATAAGGGACTGTGGGAGTGACAGTCAGGGCCTTATAGGTACAAACACTAGGAACCAAAGCAAAAGGAACTGCTATGAAACAAAGGAGAGATAGTAGGAAATGCAACATTTGATTACATTTGCTGATTGATTATGAATATTATATCTATATTACAATATCTGGAGTGTTTTCAATCTTTCTGGCAGTAGCTTCACAAACATTGTTCATCCTGTGCTTTAGTCTGTGAACTTTTCAGATCTCTTGAATAATTAATGATCTTTTTAACAGTTTGAAGATGAAATAATCCTGAAGTTAGATCACACGGTGGAGGGAGGATGCGGTGATGAGCAGTATATGGAGCTCTTCCAGAAGATGTAAGATTGCATTCAATTTAGAATTTCAACTGATATACACACAGCAAATAAAGAATACATTGAGGAGAAGAATACAGAGTGAATCAGAACAAGAATGAAACATTGCAGTACTCCGCAACATGTATGTCTTTAGATACTTGTCACAAAGGCAGGAGGCAATGGACTAGATAATGACTGGAGCAGATAGTCACTAGACCAGATAATCCATAAATCTAGGGAGTGCTCTGGGAACTTGAGTTCGAATCCTGCCATGATAGGTGGTGGAATTTGAATTCAATAAATATCTGGAAATAACTGTCTAATAATGATCATGTTGATAGCTGCTGAAAACACATTTGGTTCATTAATGCCCTTTAGGGGAGGAAACTATATGTGACTCTCGACTCTAAAATGCCCTCTGGGCAATAAATGCTGGCCTAGCCAGTGATGCCCTCATCCTGTAAATAAACAAAACAAAAGTTGGAAGGCAGCATTCAGTCACAGAATAGAAAGGAGGGAGAGGAATGGAAGGGGTAGGATACAAATTAATTTTCTTTAAAGGGTGAGACTTGTGGAGGAGGTTACTGAAGTGGCTATGGACTTGATTCAAAACTACAGATTCCAAGAACAACTTGGAGCAAATTCATGGTGGAAATCCATCACCTGATTGCTGATCCTTTAGGTTCTGCTTACTAATACATCCCTCCTCACTCACAATGCTCACCCCCACCCTAAGGTTCCTACATCAGTCCTGGTTTCCTACGTTCTTATCATAGTCCTGTATTGTTGACCTTCTAACCTCATCTCCAATTTCCATTTCCCAACTTCTGGATCTGCCCACTGGGGGTTGAGTTTCAGGTGGGGAGGGAAGGGAAGGGTTATGGTGGAAGTGGTAATGGGGGTTGGTGGGATGCACAGACAGCAATGGGATGTTGAGGCCGCAGGTTCGCTGCGATGCAGAGGTCTTTGGAAGCCTTTTGCGTCAGTCAAAGGGCATCTTTTTCAAATTCAAATGCATTCAGTCCTAATAAATAATTCACAGCAAACAAAAAAAAAAACAATTTATAGGGAAGTTATGCTGTACTCTGATGAAGCCCGACTGGAGTATTTTGTCCAGTTTCACTCAGCATACTTCAAAAAGGATGTGAAGAGGATTCAAAGGAAATTTACGGAGTGATTCCAGGAATAGAGCACCTTGGATATAAGTTTAAATCGGAATGGCTGGTGTTGCAGACCACGCAAGAATCCACCCCCACAACCCAAAATATTTTATGAACGTAGCCCAGACCCTAACCTTTTCTTATTTTTAAGACAAATAAAAAGTGCTGTGTTGCAGTTGCAATGTGACTGGGTCAAGCTACTCAACATTAAGTAAAACACAGGTTATTTAAACACTCTAGTTAAAATCCAACCAAAGAAAGAGGAATTTAGAATAACATAACCGTATTGGAAAACTGAGCAGAATAATAGATACAGTAACTATTACTACTTAACTGTTCCAATGTAGTAACATCCCACAAATACACCCTCTGGCAAAAAGGCAAATTCAGAAAACAGATTTTGTCTCATATATGATCCGATAGCCTAGGAAGAGAACCCGCAGCTTTTGGCTGTAATCAAGAAAAGGAAAAATAACTTCCACTTCTTCCAGCCCAAAACAGAAACTGCTTAAAGCTCAGCATAAAAACTGAAAAAAAGGACTGAGCTGTGAGAGCTGGCCACACCCATCAAGGCTGCTTCTATTGTTCTACCTTTAAAAGAACCAAGGCCTCACAAGCGATTTACTTTATTGGCTCTCCAAGTAGGCAGCTCAGCACCTCTGCCTTAAAACCTCTCTTCAAAAAAAAAGGCCAAAATAACCTCTTAAAGCCAAAGCATTCTCACACTGGGGCGTTATTCTTTTTTGAATGAAAGGGCTTGAGATGAGATTTGACAGAGGCAGACAAGCCTATAACAGGCTTAGATAAGTGAAAACACCTCTGATTGTTGATGGTTCAGGGGTTTGGAGGAAAATACAAATGTAAAGCTCCAGCCAAGCGATACAAAAGGGATTCACAGGTTACCTATATCTCACAGCAAGTGGTAATGACCTGGAATCCACTAATTTCTGGATGGTGGAAGCAGATACAATGATTTTAAAAGAAAGATGGATGGAAAATTGGAGGGGAAAGAAATTTACAGTGCTACGGGGCGAGACTGAAGGAGTAGGACTCACTGGATTGCTCCATGGAAGCTGAAATGGACTTAATGGGCTGAATGGCCTCCTTCTGTTTCATCAGTAACTCTTTGTTTTGAGTTGTATGGCTGCTTTGGTCTCTTACACACCACCGCTCCCCTCAGCCAAAACATTTATGAGTGGGGGTGCACACAGAAGACCGGCAGTTGCCCTGATATCATTTTGCCTGTTAGTAGGCTGGCAGCTAGATTTCCATCCCTCAAGATAAAGAATTCCCACCTCAGAGCTGCCGGTTAACCAGAGGCTAGCTGTTTTCTCCAGTACCTGAAGGGGCTTTGGTGACTGTTGGTACCACGCTCAAGCGATCAACTGTGGATTGATGAAAACTTTGTGTTTGGGGATCAGCAGTTGGGGATGGGGTAGAAGCCAAGGCTTTAAAGGCAAGGTGAACCTTCTTATCGGTGTAAGAGGAGGGGTATACAACTTAGGTGGACCGTCCAGTGGTCTGTCCAGCATTCCCCACAGTGTCAGTTAAGGAAGACCCCGTCTCACCCACTAACAGTCCAATCTAAGAATGTTACATCTGATGGTGTAAACAGGCACAATGGAAAGAGTTGGGATCATGGTTAGAAATTGCATAAAACATTGCACGAGGCTCTGTAAATTCAGCTCCTGCACACTTGGAAACCAATGTCATCCCCTCATTGACCTGAACACTTTCACTCCACTGACAGATTTTGTGGCACGGGGAGTGGGCTTAGAGGTGACCATGAGCTGGAATGAATTTGGTTTAATCTTATCACTACACCAGGCCACCACATCCTGAGACTGACAATGAATCAAAAATAATTAGCAACAAGACAGAGAGGGAGAGAGAGAGAGAGAGAGAGAGATGGGGGGAGGTGGGTTTCCAATCACTGTACATGTGACATCTTGTGACTCTGTCTTTTAGCATCCTGAAGTGTGCTGAAGAGCACCCGGCTATTGCTAAATCAGTACAACATTTCGTCCACCTGGTAAAGGGTCTCCTGGAGAAGCTGCTGGATTATAGGTCGGTGATGAGTGACGAAAGCAAGGGGAACCGTATGAGCTGCACAGTTAACCTGCTGGTAAGTACAAAGAAATTCCTTCAACTCCTTCACTTAACGTCTTTACTCTTGACAATTCTCCCTCAACCTCCCAGACTCATCTCCCTCTCGCCATCAGCTGTCTTAGATCTTGACGTATGGAATTCTCTACTCAAAATATTCCGCCTCTTCCTTGTTTCTCTTCTCTTTAAAATCTTCAACCAATTTTTTTTCCCTTTTTTTGTTACAGCATCATCTTTTTATAATTCCTGTGAAGCATGCGAAGCATTCTACCTTAAAGGCACTATAGAAATGCACACAGTTCCACTTCAGATTGGAACAAAAGGTCAAACTGTAATGCCTGTTTCATATGCAACATTGAAGTGTGAAACACTCCCCTGGGCGTCAGAATGTGTGAATTACGCTTCACTTTCAGCTAGAGAACATAGAAATAACAACTGGAGTAGCCCATTCAGCCATCAAGCATGACTCTCGATTAAACAAGAGAGTTAAAGGCCTCAACTCCCCTTTTGTGCTCAGCATAGCCCTCCACTCCCCAGTATTTCAAAAATCTGTCCTTCTTAAATAACATGATGATCTAGCCTCCACAACACTGAGGTAGTGAATTTCAAACATTCCCTGCTCTCTGTAGGAAGAAATTCCTTCACATCTTGAGTTTGAATTTGATTTACTATTGTCACTTGTACTGAGGGACAGGGAAAAGTGTTGTTTTGTGTGCTATGCAAGCAGATTGTACCATACAAAGTGCGTTAGAGTAGCAGGACCGAGTGCAGAATACAGTGTTAAAGCTGCAGAGAGAGACAGATCAGAATTAATATTTGAGAAGTCCATTCAAAAGTCTGATAACAGCATGGAAGAAGCTGGTCTTGAATCTGTTCATGTGAGTAGTCAAACTTCTGGATCTTTTGTCCAATAGAAGAGAGTGGAAGAGAGTATAACTGGGGTGGGAGCGGTCTTTGATTATGCTGGTTGCTTTCCTGGTGCAGTAGGAAGTGTAGATAAGTCAGTGGATGGGAGGCTGGTTTACATGATGGATTGAGCTGTCTTCACAACTGTCTGCAGTTTCTTGTGGTCTTGGGCAGAGCAGTTGCCATCCACATAGGATGCTTTCTATGATGCATCTATAAAATCAGTAGGAGTCCTTGTGGGCATACTAAATTTCCTTAACTTCCTGAGACGTCATTGTGCTTTTTTGGTTTTAAATGTGTTTCCCTTTGTTCTATAACTATGTTCCTTAGTTCAAGATTCCCCCGCCAGTGGAAACATCTTCTCAGTATCTATCTTGTCAAGCCCCTTCAGAGTTGTGAATGTTTCATTAAGATCACCCCTTTATTCATCTGAACTCTAAAGAATAAATGCCTAACCTGTTTAGCTGGTCTTGATAAGTCAATTCCGACATTCCAGGATTCAGCACTGAGAATTTCTTTTGAACTGCCTCCAATACCAATAAAAACTTTTTTAAATACAGGGATCAAAACTATATACAGTACTTTAGCATCAACACAGTGTTGAGCTGGAGGAAGACAGCACGTTAGGCAGAATTAGAGGAGCAGGTTTCATGTTTACACCCTTCATCAGGTTTTGAGAAAGCACCAAGGAAGTATATCCCCCACTCCTGTGTTTAATTGAAAAGAGGATCCATAGCTGGTCCTTTTCCCTGCAGAGGACAGGTCCCTGCATATGCCTTGACTAATCAGAGGCTTTATAATGTTCCTATTTGGATAGGGAATTATAGAATCTCTACAGTATGCAACGAGGCCATTCGGTCCATCAAGATTTCACTGACCCTCTGAAAAGCATCCGACCTAGACCTAGTTCTCCACCCTATCCCCATAACCCTGCATTTCCCATGGCTAATTCACATAGTCTGAACACCCCTGGACATTATGGACAATTTAGCATGGCCAATCCACCCAACCTGCACATCTTTGGACTGTGGGGAAGACCAAAGTACCTGATGGAAACCCAAGCCGAATTAATCAAAAATACAGAAATGACTGTTGCAATGTCTTCACTTCTTTTTATAATCATAAAAGGGCTGTGGCCTTGTTCGGAAGTAGAATTTTGCCAGCACTTTTAGAAACATCTAACGCCGCAAAAGGTCTTGCAGATATCTAGAATGCTATCCCTAACTTGGGGAAAAAAAAGGTGCTCATCAACTCTTCAGTTGTTATTTATTTCATTAGATGGGATTGCCACTGGTAAGGCCATTGTTTATTGTACATCAGAGAAGGTGGTGGTGAGCTCTGATTTTGATTTTGAGTTCTTGATTCTTATTGTCACTGTACTCAAGTACAGGGTATAGTGAAAAGTATATAATGTTGCCAGACAAAGCACCATTTTAGGTACAAGCGCCAAGGCACTGAATCTGAAGAACAAGGTATAAAGAAGCAACAAAGGCAAAAATTAGACCTTACAGTAATTATGGTGAACAACTGCAGTCCATTTAGTGTATGTCGACCCATTGTGGTATAAGGGAAGGAATTCCAGAATTTTGACCCAGTGACAGTGAAGGAACGGTGAGACATTTCAAGTCAGGATTATGTGGGACTTGGAGAGGAATTCACAGGATACTGTGTTCCCATGTATCTCCTGCCCTCGTTCTTCAAGGTGATAAAGGTTTGGAATGTGCTGTCAGAGGAGCCTTGTCGAGTTGCTGCAGTGCGTCTTGTAGATGGAACACACTGCTGCCACTGAACATCGATTGTGGAGGGAATAAATGTTGAAGATGGAGCAAGGGGTGTCAAACAGTGAACTGTTTCGTCCAGAGGCTTCTTGAGTGTTAAGCTGCACTTATCCAGGTGAACATGCCGTGTGAAGCTCATCTTTGTGTTCATTAATGTCTCAGATGGAAAGATCAAGGAAAAGGTTAACCAAATCAGCATACATCCCAGCAGACACACTGACTGCTCAGGGACCGACTCTAATTCAAGACTGTCCAAACAACATTAACTCAAAAGCAAAATACTGCAAGGGCTAGAAATCTGAAAAATAGACTTAACAATGCAGCAAGGTGTGGCAGTATCTGTGGAGATAAAAACAGGTCAGTGGCTTCTCATCAGGATTACGAACTGTTCAAAATATAGATTATGAGCAAATTTAAGAGGGGGGACTAAGGACAAGAGCACAAGGGAAGGTCTGTGATGGGGTGGAATGGGAATTAGGTTTATTGTCATGTGCACTCCAATACTAAGTACAGAAAACTGTGAAATGTGTACAACGTCACCACACATGGTGACGCCTAGGGTACAAAATACCTAGTTACAAGTCTTAGGTGCTAAAATATAATAGGCATAAAAATTGAAAAATAAAGAGAAAAGCTAAAAGTTCTATTACAGTTATTCATAGTATAAATTAGGAAGATAAAGAAATGAAAGATAAACGTTACAGCCCTTCTATAGCCTGCAATCTCTCCACGCTGTGGGCTTTCCACACATGGTCTCGCTGTCCCTGCACTGCTGGGCTTGTGATCTGTTACAGGCTGCCCGTACCAGGCCCCAGTCCACTGGTAACCCCTCCAGGTCCCAATCCTGCCAGCAACTCCACTCTGCTCCGTCCCACCGACTGCTGGTCATCCTGCTCAGCCTGGGCCTACCAACCTACCGTTAAATGGCAAAAGTGATGAATGTCAAGGCGAAAGGGAATAGTAGTGGGATGAGTGAAAACATAAAAAGGTACGCACCCAGAGGAAGAATAGCTGTGGTCCAAAAGCATAAAAAGTGAAAGAAAAAGCAAGAATTGAAAAGTTGCTTGGAACAAAATGGAGGGGAGTCTGAGTGTGTGGGACTGGGCACTTAGAGATATGGTATTATGTGAATCGTCCAGAAATAATTCCGGGCAGAGTTGGCAACTTTGCCTACGTTCATGTACAGCACCATGATGATCTAAAATCCCCCTCTCTCTGCTACTTCAGCCAGGGCACAAACTGGTTTAAAATAAATGGCATATCACTTTCTCTAATATAGGAGCGAGAAGATTTTGAGGCAGAAGTGTTCTATCATTGTCCCCATGTGTCTCACAGTGTTATCCCAAGGCCTCCATTTTGGGGATAATAGGTACTGCAGATGCTGGAAAATCCGAGATAACAAGGTGTGGAGCTGGATGAACACAGCAGGCCAAGCAGCATCAGAGGAGCAGGAAAGCTTGACGTTTCGGGCCTAGACCCTGAAGGTCTAGGTTTAACCACATTGATGGGAGATCTTCTTGTAACACTAATCTGGTAGAAAATTAATAGTCAATTGGACAAATGTGGGTTAATTAAAGAAAACCAGCGTAGAATTATCAGGGTAATTCATGTTCAACATACATGCTTGAGTCATTTAATGAGATACCAGAGAGTTGTTGAGGATAATGCTGTTGACAGAATGGACTCTCAAAACGTGCCACACTACAGATTCATGAGCAAAATTATTGTTCATGAAATACAAACAGTAACAGCATTAATACAATAATAAAAGCAATTCATACATTAATGCAAAACTGATGAGTGACAGAAGAGTGAAAAGTAGTTAATGGATGTTTTTTGGACAGGGGAAGTTTGTAATAGAATTCCCTCAGGTTTGGTGTTAAGACCTCTGCTTATGTGTATTTATAAATATATAAATTTACAAATATATAAATGTATATACAGATATATAAATATACAAATATATAAATTTTCCTATATTTTGGTATTTTGGCACCACTTTTAAAATTTGCAGTTAACACAAAACCTGAGAGTTTTGAACTTGAAAAAGACATAGGTGGAATGGGTGAATAGGTTGAAGATGAAGTTTAATGCTGAGAAGTATGAAGTTATTCATAGAATCATAGAATTCGTACAGTGTGGAAACAGGCCCTTTGGCCCAACAAGTCCACACAAACCC
>JAHRHZ010000093.1:967305-978730 GCA_024137785.1 Ginglymostoma cirratum | reverse complement strand
GTTAGGGAGGCGGAGATGAGCTGGGCTGGTTTTGGGATGCGGTTGGGGGAGGGGAGATTTTGAAGCTTGTGGAATCCACATTGATGCCACTGGGCTGCAGGGTTCCCAGGCTGAATATGATTTGCTGTTCCTGCAGCCATCGGGTGGCATCACTGTGGCATTGCAGGAGGCCAAGGATGGACATGTCATCTGAGGAATGGGAGGGGGAGATGAAATGGTTCGCGACTGGGAGGTGCAGTTGTTTGTTGTGAACTGAGCGCAGGTGTTCTGCAAAGTGGTCCCCAAGCCTCCGCTTGGTTTCCCCGATGTAGAGGAAGCCACAACGGGTACAGCGGATGCAGTATACTGGTATACTGCATATCCATGGCTGGTCCAACATCCCTCACATCCACCTTCCTGTATTTTCTCCATAACCCTTAAGTTACTTGCTAGCTTGCATTCATACTGTAACAATAACCCTCAGGCTTATTTCAACAGACGGAATGAAAGAGCACTTTTTTTTAAAATACTGCAGATAATCTTCTTTTCAAACACTTAAAGGGTAGGCAACTTAAATAGCTTGACAGCTGTCTTTCACAACTGTGTTGACTGCTCACATGTGCCTGACAGTTAAGATGAGTCTAGACTATTTTTACGCTGAACCAATGACGCCTTGTGACAGTCAAGACAGTCAAGTGTACGCTCTCGGTCGTAACCGTGCAAACACGGTGAGAGAGAGAGAAACAAAAAAGACTTAAAGCCAATTCAGGCAGGATAAAAGTCTGAAAAATTCCTGTCGGGTCGAATAAGATGACCAAAAGTCAGCTCCCACAGATCACTCCCCTCTGAATCGCACTTGTGAAATTAAAGCATGTAATCTGTGCAACAATGAAACTGTTGTATTTCATGAGATTAAACTAAACCTGTTGCAAGAGTAAAGTGCTGTGGATGTTGGAAATCTGAAAATAGAAACAGAAAATGCTGACAATGCATTTAAACATTGAAACAGTGATCGGGTTAAACCAGCTCAGATACTGACAGCCAAGTGCCTAATTTGGCCCCAAGTCTTGGGTCGAGCTTAATTGATCTCACTCAGGGTGCCAGAGCAGGGCAATGCATTGTCAGCACTGCTGGGTTAGATGCAAGGTGTGTGTGTGTGTTTTCAAATACAGAGAATGCAAATATTCCCCTGTGCCTAGAGGGCTCTTTTGTTATAGTGGTAGAATCCTTATGCCTGAGCCAGGGCCAAATTTCGAATCCCACTTACCCCAGATGTGTGTAACAGCATGTTTGAATAGGTTGATTAATATAATGATCTCTCTGTGCTTCCCATTTTGTGTGTTTCCTTTGGCTTGATTAAGTTGCAGCGCTCAAAAACTAAATTGGAAAGTTTTGGGTCCAAGCCCAACTCCAGCGACTGCAATACACACTTGTTGACACTTCAGTGAGGGTCTGAAGCAGGGGTTATCCACTTTGGTTGAGACGCAAAACAGTCTGTTCTTTCAGGTGAAGGTAAAGGAGTCCCTACCACTGTTCAATGAAGTAGATTTTCCAGTCATATCCGATTGCTGTTTGTGTGATCTTGCTTTGCACAAACTACCTGTTGTGTTTCCTACGTTACAACACTGCCTACTCTTCAAAAATCATTAACTAACTGTCCAAGAGCTTTGATTATCCTGAGATGGCAAAAAAATTGAATAAATAGAAGTTCATTTTTATCACTACTCCCGGGGTTAAATATAGCCAATGAATTTCCGACTTTGGGAGCGATAAAGTTTCACAGGGGTTTCCTCTCTTCCAGTACTGTAATCTCAGCGGCTCAATGGAGACCCCAGGCTGCTCCTGGCACTGGCCTCTTCCAATGCTGGTCTGGCACCCAGAGAGTCATGGGGGCAAGATCACCAAAGCCACTTAAGCAAGGGTGGCATGGCGACTCAGTGGTTAGCACTGTTGCCTCACAGGTTCAGGGCTCTGGGTTTGATTCCACACTTGGATGACTGTCTGTGTGGGGCTTGCATATTCTACCTGTGTCTGCGTGGGTTTCCTCCTACAGTCCAAAGACATGCAGGTTAAGTGAATTGACCATGTGAAATTGTGCAGTCTAGATGTGTTAGCTATGGGGATACGGTACAGGGGTTGGATGCTCTTCGATAAGGAGGTGGTTTGTAAGAAGAGATAAGGCCTGGGGTAGGTCAGTTATGATCATATTGAATGCCAGGGTCGGTCTTTGGGCCAAATGACCTATTTCTTATGTTCTCATGAAGCCAGTGACAGAAGTAGCAGATCAGAAGTTGACTTCCTCTTTTCCCCTGTTTGGGCGAGCCTGATCCCCTTGTGACTGTCCTGTAAATTATGATGAAAAGTTACTATCGTTAGGAAAAGGTGTATTCTTAACACCAGAGTTCTAAAGAAACATCAATTGGAAGCGTAAGAATTGCTCGTACTAAAATTACGATTAAATTATCCCTGGCATCAAAAAAGTTGAATCTCTTATCACAATGGATACTTGCTAGCTTGAACCCACTTCACCATTCAGCTCCTCTTCTCATCTCGTGTTTAATGCAATTGATCTTCTGGCATTTGTCAATGTTTGCCGCCCAACCATGATATTCCAAGCTATTGTTTCTCTCCTTCTTCTTCTGAGTTTCCTATGCCCCCAACCCTTCAGTTTATCCACGTTGACTTGGAGTTGCTTATTCAGATCTGAGGGTGGCATGGTGGCTCAGTGATTAGCACTGCTGCCTCACAGCATCAGGGACCCAAGTTCCATTCCAGCTTTGGGTGACTGTCTGTGTGTAATTTGCGTGTTCTCCCTGTGTCTGTGTGGATTTTGTCTGGGCGCTCCAGTTTCCTCCCACAGTCCAAAGATGTGCAGGTTAGATGGCTTGACCGTACTAAATTGCCTGTTGTGTCCAGGGATGTGTAGGTTAGGTGGAGTAGCCATGAGAAATGCAGGATTACAGGGATAAGGCAGAGGGGTGAGTGTGGGTGGGCTCCTCTTCAGAGAGTTGGTGTGGACTTGCTGGGCCGAATGGCCTGTTTCCACACTGTAGAGCGTCTATGATTCTGAGGAATAATAGAGTCATACAGCACAGAAACAGACACTTCAGTCCAACCAATCCATGCCGACTGTAATCCCAAATTAAACTAGTCCCACCTGCCTGCACTTGACCCATATCCCTCCACACATTTCTTATTCATCTACTTATCCAAATGTCTCTTAAACATTGTAACTGTACCCGCATCCACCGCTTCCTCTGGAAGTTCATTCCACGCATGAACCACTCTCTGAATCTTGTAGACTGTGTTTGAACAAATCTGCTGTGGATATAGTTTCAATGCACACAGATTGTCCGTGGAGAAATAGCTTGCTGCTCCACTGCACTTCAATTACTTTTTATTGCTTTGATTTAATTCTAAGCAAAATTAGCATGAGAATTTATAATACATTGTAATTTAGCAGCTCATCTGCACACAGCAAGCTCCCATGAACAGCAGAGATAATGATCAGAAAATCAGTTTTTCTAGTGATGTCGGATGAGGGATAAATATGAGCCAGGATGCTGGGGAGAACTTTCTTGCCCTTCTTCAAATTGTGAAATGGGATCTTGTTCATCACAAGGGAGACTTTAAGGTTCAATCCTGTAATTTATACGCAATTTCTGCTACCACATCCAGGTGGTGCAAACACAGAACATTTCTTCACTCATTAAGTGGCTAACTAAACCAAGGAATTTAGCTATGAATATTGATATCGTTTAGCACTTTCTCACTTCTTTCCAACTCATTAAACATCCTTGCCTGCAGGTTATCAAATAGTAAGCTTATTAGTTGCTTTTTGGTTTGTAATGTTGACACTGTTGACTTCTAACCTTTCCCTGGTTTTCTTTTCTTCCTGACCTTGATGCCTCTCCAGCGCTACTCAACTCCTACTTCATACATTAGTCGCCATGATCCTTGACAACTGCAGTGCTCTCTGACCTTCACAAGGTACAGCTCAATTAGAATGTCAATGCATCACAAATCCAACAGACCCCATTCCCATCCCCAAGTTCCATCATCTCTTCAAATTACTCCTAGCCACTTCCAACTAAACAATTGAGACATCTCCTTCCATGTGTGAGGAGCAACCAGAAATGATTACTTGGTCAGCTCCAGTTTCTAAGGAAGGGACCATTTGCAAACAGTGAACCTACTTTTGCTTCTTACAAAACCTCCTTCGAACATGAGATATCTGCTTCAGCTTGATGGCTAAACTCGCTCGCAAGATTCCAAAGATATTTAAAGTTGTGTATATGTTGTTTTTAAATAATCAGACGTTATTGTTTTCTTTCTTCTGTCCACAGAATTTCTACAAGGAAATCAACCGGGAAGAGATGTATATAAGGTATGTGCATAATAATGTTAAGTCATGACCATGCAATCTGTCTCCTTTGTAAGTTCAGTTTTGCAGACTCATAATTCACCCGAGGTAGTATGATGGCACCAGGCTCTCATAATCTCTTCATTGTTGTTTTCTGAAGTGAAAAGGAGAGCTTATGTCTGCTGTTCAGCAACAATATGGAATCTGCCTGTTGCTTTGAAATTAAAATTCGGAATGTGAAAAATAAGCAATTAATGCAGCAGTCAAGAGGGTCCAAATCAGAGCTGAGGCAGAGGTGAATCTTAACTGATCATTGATTAGCTCGCTAGTGTGCCTTTTTTCTGATCATCTAAAATTTAGCCAACCAGTAACATCTCATCTTCAGCCCTTACCTGAACGACCAAGACTCAGAAACTGAAAGTAACTTTGCTCACATGTGAGGTCACATGTTCTTTGTTCAATCACATTCAGGTCACTAAATAAAGCATTCAAAAAAATCCCAAACTACTCCTTATGCATAGCCGTGTACGCACCCTGCCTTGTGACCGGTATCAATCTAACAGCGATGTAACTAAATGCAAACTTCATTTTGATACTGTGAGAATGTTTACATAATTACAGGATCCTGTAACAGGCCATCAACAGGACATTAGTTCTCGTTTTGTAGGGAACGATGAAGGGATGTGACAGAAATTAGGATCACGTGCGAAGGCCAGGAAAGCACATGATTAAAAGGAAAAAGATGACATTCTCAATAGTTTGTGTGGTAATGAGTATAGTTGTGCATCAGTGGTGTTACTAGACTTGTCAACAGATGCCTGAAATAATAATTCAGAAGTCGGATACTTTTGAGCTCATCTCAGAGACTCCACTATAGTTCAAGTCTTAATGTCCTGCTCGACTGAGTCTAAGGCATGTGCCGAAATGCTCTTGACCTCATTGTCACCAACCTACCAATAGCAGATAGATCTGTCCGTGAAAGTATTGGTAAGAGTGACCACTATGCGTTTTTTGTAGAGATGAAGTCCAATCTTCGTACTGATGATACTTCCATTGTGTTATATGGTGTTATCAATGTGTTGAATTGGTGATATTTTTAAAAAAGATCTATCAATTGAAGACTGGCATCCATGAGGTGCTGTGGGTTAACAGCAGCAGCGGAATTGTATTCAGTCACAATCTCTAATCCCAGACCGCGCATAACCAGCCCATTATCATCAAGCTAGTGGAACAATCCTGGTTCAATGAAGCATGCCAAAGGATATGCCAGGAATAGCACCAGCTGTGCCTAAAAATGTGGTGTCAACCTGGGGAAGTCACAATGCAGACTACTTGCATGCCAACCTGTGCAAGCAGCAGTTGTTTGACAGAGCTGAGTGATCCCTCTGCCAAAGGACCAGACATAAGTCCTATCACATCTGGTCATGAAACGTAGTGGACAACTAAATAATTAACGGGAAGTGGGGATTCCACAAATAACCCCATCCTTAATGATGGGAAAGCCCAGCATGTTAGTGCAAAAGACAACACTGATACATTTATAACAGTCTTCTGGCAGCAGTGCCAAATGGAGATCTCAGCCACCTCCAATGGTCCCCATTATCGCAGTTGCCTTGCTTCAGCCAATTTGATTCACTCCCTGTGATACCAAGACTTGGCTGATGTCACTGAAAACTGCAAAGGCCATTGGCTCTGAAGACATTCTAGCAATAGGACTGAAGACTTGTGTAGAACTGGTCTCATGCCCCAGACAAGCTGTTCCAGTATAGCTATTACGCCGACATGCACCTGGCAATGTGGAAAATTGCCCAAGTATGTCCTATGCACAGGTCATGTCCAACCCGGCCAATGACCATCCCAACAATCTACTCTTAATTATCAGTAAAGTGATGCTTAGTTTGGATTCCACCAGAGCCATGCATCTCCTGACCTCATTACAGCTGTGGTCCAAATACAGGCAAAAGAGTTAAACTCAGAAGGGGAAGTCAGAGTCACTACTCTTGACATCAAGGTAGCATTTGATTGAGTGAGGCATTAAGGCATCCTAACAAAATTAGAGTCAATTGGAATCAGAATAAAGCTTTCTTCTAGTTAGAGACATATCCCTCACAAAGGAAGACAGTTGTGGCTTTTAGAGTTCAATCATCTCAACCTCAGTATGTCTCTGCAGGAGTTCCTCGAGGTCATGTCTTCAGCCCAAACATCGTCAGCTGTTTCATCTATGACCTTCCCCCAATCATCAGTGGGGATGTTTGTTGATGATTTCACAAAGTTCAGCACCATTCATGACGTCTCAGATACTGAAGCAGTCTGTGTCCAAAGGGAGCAAGACCTGAATGATGTGATTGGGGTATATCCCTGCAGTGGTTCAAGAAGGAAACTTACCACCACAATCTCCAGAGTAAAAACACTGAAACTCCCTTCATAAGAAGACTTTGTATGCACCCACGCCTCAAGATAATGATTACTGTGAGCTTGGTAATGATAAATAGGATAGGTAACAAATGCTGGCCTAGCTAGCGATGCCCACATCTCATGAATAAATGAGGGGGAGGCAATGGCCGAGTGGTATTATCGCTGCACTGTTAATCCAGAGACACCAGGTAATGTTCTGGGGACCTGGGTTCAAATCCTGCCACGCCAGTTGGTGGAATTTGAATTCAATAAAATATCTGGAATTAACAATCTAATGATGACCTTGAATCCATTGCCAATTGTCAGGAAAAACCCATCTAGTTCACTGATGTCCTTTAGGGAAGGAAACTGCCATCCTTACCTGGTCTGGCCTAATGTGAATCTAGACACAGCAATGTGGTTGACTTTAAGCAATTAGAGATGGGCAATAAATGCTGCCCGGCCAGTGACGCCCTCATCCCATGAATGAATAAAGGAAAAAAAAGAATAAATTTTTAAAAAACACAGGGAGGATACAGAGAGGCTGGTTTGAGAGATGGCAAGGGGTATTTGGAGGTTGGTGGACGTGATCATGATGAAAATTCCGCTGATCCAGTTCAGAGAACTGTTAGAAAGTATTGAGTTGAGTTTGGAAGGTTGAGGCAATTTGCTAGTGCTGGATTGAGGGAGCTTTATTATCATCTGCCTGTGAGTGATGTGAAATAACTTTGAGGATAGCCAGCATAAAATCACAAATGTAGCTCTTACACACATCAATACAATTGAAGGGTTTGTTGATCTTGTACCCAAAGGAACCTTGCTGCACATGAATATTTGTCAAACGTTGGGATGTGGATGCTCTCCTATTCTACCTAACAACCTATTGACTCTGTCTCCCCAGAGTGACAAAGGCAACTTAGACGTGTCACGTGACCTTCCAGTGAGCTTGAAACTGTAAAGCTACAAGGTTCACCTCAGAGAAAAATAAGTTGTCCTTGTCCAGACCCTTTCACAGCCCTGGCCTTTTACTGACGTCAGATAAATTGTCCAGGAGATTGGGAGAACTGCCCTGCCCTTCTTCAAATATGCCATGGGGATCTTTTCTGTCGACGCGAGACAGCAGACACAATCCTGATTTAATGTTTCAGCTGCAAGGTGGCATTTTGGAAAATGCAGCACTCCCTCAGCGCTGCACTGGGCTGTCAGCTTGGATTAGGGGCTCAGGTCTCCAGACTGTTGTTCAACCCATGACGTTCACAAACAGAGACAAGAGCATTACCAATATGTCCCGAGGAGGAGAGAGAGTAAAATTAACAAAAACACTTGATCTCTGCTGTTAGTTTTCTCAGCTGGAATAATCTGAACAAGTTTTGGGGCTCAGAGTGACGTAGAGGGTGCTTAGGTTTTGATACCTGAGGGGCAAGCTGGATGGACTAGAGAGTGTTTTTCCAGTTTCTCGATGTTTCTGTGTAAATAATCCCTTGATTAGTTCTTCACCCTATCTTCAAATTGCCAATCTGTTCATACATTTCTGACTCGGGTGAGTGGGGAAAGCTGACAATTGTAGTCATCTCTGGCCAAAACTAAAATTAAACTCCCACATAAAACTGAAAGCATGTACATTATGAAACAGTAAGAGTGCAAAGTGAAGACAATAATCTAATTGCAACGTTCAGGTGCAACATATTGGAATTCTGCTACTGTGCTTTCTAATGCAATCGAGGCTTCTCAATTAGATTACTTTTTTGTAATCAATCCTAGGCATTAAACATAAACCACTGAAATCTCTCACCGATTTGTCATCTCCTCCAGTTGGTCCGTAAACTTTATTTGTGATCTGTTGCCTTCCATTTCTATTGCTTCGTGTAAATTCTCGCAATCCCTGTAGCTGCTCATAGGTCAGTGTAACAGTCCCTTGATCCCTATAGATCACTGGTAGTCAGATCCCTATAGATCACTGGTAGTCAGAGGAATTAGCAACTGCCCCCACCCAACTCTTACCCCTCCCACCGTATACCTCAGGGCTCAAGCGTGGTGGACATTTCCAGAGGTGGGGATTAGTCCTGGACAGTTTCAGATCTCTTTCACAGTCACCTCTTCTCTGATATGGTATAGCTATGCAGTGGTCTGAGACACTGTGATGCATTCCACAGCCTAATAGTCCTTTCCTTGGTATGCTTACAAAGAAGGCCAATTAGTTAATAAAGTTTGCAGATATGATACCACAGTAAGAGTGTACAGTAAAGAAGGAAGGGACCAAGGAAAAAGAATCATCTACAACAATAAAATGTGCATTTGTTCTGGCAGGCCAGCCTCCTGCCTTACTCCCTTTCCTTCACAGTTACATGTAATAAGACTGAATCATAGAATTCCTACAGTGTGAAAGCCGGCCATTCAGCCCATCAAGTCCACAGCAATCCTCAAAAGAGCATCCTACCCAGACCCAGCCCATCCTCGTAACCCCACATTTCCCATGGCTAATCCACGTAGCCTGGCCTGTGGGAGGAAACGAGAACACCTGGAGAAAACCCGCACAAACACGGTGAAAGTGTGTAAACTCCAGGTAGGTGGGGTTGAACGTGGGCCCCTGATGCTGTGAGGCTGCAGTGCTAACCACTGAGCCACCGTGCTGCCCCTGGGAGGCTAACTGATTGATATGAAGAATTCCAGCTCTCCAGTTAACTTTGCATTGTGACCTCTCAGCTACCTCAGTCAGACTGATGTCGCTTAGAGGAGTCTGGCATGACAGTCACAGTAGACAAGCTTCAATGTCAAAAGTTGTGAACTCTAGTCCCACTCCAGAGATTCAAGTGCATTTACCAGCTCTCCTGTGCAATATTTGTGGTCCCTGTCTCACTTTCCATATTAAAGATACATAGAACATAGAACAGTACAGCACAGTACAGGCCCTTCGGCCCACGATGTTGTGCTGATCCTTTACCCGAAACCTAAGGTCTATCTAACCTCCACTGCTACCTTATACTATCATCCATATGCCTATCTAATAGCCGCTTAAATGCCCCTAGTGAGGCCGACTCCACTACCCTCAAGAGAAAAGCCCTAGCTCCCTCAACCGTTCCTCATAAGACCTTCCCTCCATTCCAGGCAACGTCCTGGTAAATCTCCTCTGCACCTTTTCCAACGCTTCCACATCTTTCCTGCAATGAGGTGACCAGAACTGGACACAATACTCCAGATGTGGCCGAGCCAGGCTTTTGTATAGCAGGAGCATAACTTCATGGCTCTTGAACTCAATCCCTCTATTAATGAAAGCTAACACACCATACGCCTTCTTAACAACTCTATCCACCTGGGTGGCAGCTCTCAGGGAACTGTGAACATGAACCCCAAGATCCCTCTGCTCCTCCACACTGGCAAGAATCTTTCCGTTAACCCTGTATTCTGCTTTCAAGTTCTTCCTTCCAAAATGAATCACCTCACACTTTTCAGGGTTAAACTCCATCTGCCACTTCTCAACCCAGCTCTCCATCCTATCAATGTCCCTTTGTAACCTAGAACAGTCCTCTGCACTGTCCACAATGTGACACACCTTCGTATCGTCCGTGAACTTGCTAATCCACCCTTCCACTCCTTCATCCAAATCATTTACAAGAATCACAAATAGAAGAGGACCCAGAACAGATCCTTGTGGTACACCACTCGTAACTGAGCACCATGTTGAATATTTTCCATCCACTACCACCCTTTGTCTTCTAAGGGTCAGTCAATTCTGAATCCAATCTGCCACATTTCCCCCTATCCCATGCCTCCTTACCTTCTGCATGAACCTACCATGGGGAACCTTATCAAACGCCTTACTTAAATCCATGTATACCACATCCACTTCTCCACCTTCATCCACATGTTTGGTCACCTCTTCAAAGAATTCAGTAAGGTTTGTGAGGCATGATCTACCCCTCACAAATCCATGCTGACTATCACGAATCAAACTGTGCCTTTCCAAGTCATCATAAATCCTGTCTCTCAGAGCCCTTTCCAATAATTTGCCCACCACTGACGTAAGACTAATTGGCCTGTAATTTCCAGGGTTATCCCTGTTCCCTTTTTTGAACAAGGCAATGACGTTTGCCTCTTTCCAATCTTCCGACACTATACCCGTGGAGAGTGAGGACAAAAAGTTCATCGCCAAAGGCCCTGCGATCTCATCCCTTGCTTCCCATAGAATCCTTGGATAAATCCCATCAGGCCCGGGGGACTTATCTATCTTCAACTTCCTCAGAATTCCAAGCACATCTTCTTTGTTAACACCAACCTCCTCTAGCCTACCTGCCTGTTTCACAACGTCCTCCTCTACAACTAGGTCCCTCTCAGTTGTGAATACTGAAAGAAAGTATTCATTAAGGACCTCTCCTATCTCTTTAGGCTCTGTGCACAAATTCCATTTACAATCCTTGATCGGCCCTACCACGAGAACAATCGGAGTAAAGTGGGAGCGATCTTTCAGGTGCGCTGAGCAATATTTATCCCTCAAAGAACATTAGAAAACTAGCTTTTCAAGTTATTCCCACATTGCTATTCATGAGAGCTTGCTGTGTGCAATGACATACCTTGTTTTAGTGATAACAAGCATGGGGCTGGATGAACACAGCAGGTCAAGCAGCATCACAGGAGCAGGAAAACTTGACGTTTCGGGCCTAAACCCTTCATCAGAAATGGGGGAGGGGAAGA
>JAHRHZ010000093.1:953444-966905 GCA_024137785.1 Ginglymostoma cirratum | reverse complement strand
CTGGGCTGGTTTTGGGATGCGGTTGGGGGAGGGGAGATTTTGAAGCTCGTGAAATCCACATTGATGCCATTGGGCTGCAGGGTTCCCAGGCTGAATATGATTTGCTGTTCCTGCAGCCTTCGGGTGGCATCACTGTGGCATTGTAGGAGGCCAAGGATGGACATGTCATCTGAGGAATGGGAGGGGGAGTTGGAATGGTTAGCGACTGGGAGGTGCAGTTGTTTGTTGCGAACTGAGCGCAGGTGTTCTGCAAAGCGGTCCCCAAGCCTCCGCTTGGTTTCCCCGATGTAGAGGAAGCCACAATGGGTACAGTGGATGCAGTAAACCACATTGGCAGATGTGCAGGTGAACATCTGCCTGATGTGGAAAGTCTTCTTGGGTCCTGGGATTGGGGTGAGGGAGGAGGTGTGGGGGCAGGTGTAGCACTTCCTGCGGTTACAAGGAAAAGTGTCGGGTGTGGTGGGGCTGGAGGGGAGTGTGGAGCGGACAAGGGAGTCGCGGAGGGAGTGGTCCCTCCGGAAGGCAGATAAGGGTGGGGAGGGAAAGATGTCTTTGGTGGTGGGGTCTGACTGCAGATGGCGGAAGTGTCGGAGGATGATGCGTTGGACTGGGAACCCTGCAGCCCAATGGCATCAATGTGGATTTCACAAGCTTCAAAATCTCCCCTCCCCCAACCGCATCCCAAAACCAGCCCAGCTCATCTCCACCTCCCTAACCTGTTTTTCCTCTCACCCCAAGCCACACCCCCATCTCCCATCTACTAACATCATCCCGCCCCCTTGACCTGTCCGTCCTCCCTGGACTGACCTATCTCCTCCCTACCCCACTACCTACACTCACCTTTACTGGCTCCATCCCCGCCTCTTCGACTTGTCTGCCTCCTCTCCACCTATCCTCTCCTCTATCCATCCTCTATCCGCCTCCCCCTCTCTCCCTATTTATTTCAGAACCTTCTTCCCCTCCCCCATTTCTGATGAAGGGTTTAGGCCCGAAATGTCAAGTTTTCCTGCTCCTATGATGCTGCTTGACCTGCTGTGCTCATCCAGCCCCATGCTTGTTATCTCGGATTCTCCAGCATCTGCAGTACCTTTTATCTCTGATACAATTTTAACCCTTGTTTTAGTGACTCTATTCTATTGGATGTAAACTGTTTTTGTTATGGAAAGATGCAATCACAATACAAGTAGTGGTGTTCCTGAGATTATGTTTGCACAGACATCTCCATGGAAGGAGTTCAATAATGCATACAATTGAACAATTAATTGGATTGATGCTTGATTAGAATAATCAAATATTCACAAAATTGATGAAAAAAACAAAGGGAAGTTTGAAGAAGAATCAGAAAATGCTGGATACACACCAATCTCTCAGATTTTGGAAGAGAATGGAATTAATCTTTCTTTCACCTTACAGTTTCTGAATGACCTGTGTGTTTCTGTAATTTCCGATTTGAACCTTTGAATCTTATTTTGTCTTCTTGTCTTCACTGAACATTAATCAGATATTTATTTTGGCCTCAGGAAAATTAGATTGACCTTATGAGGGATATATTGCAGCTTCACTAGAATGTTGCCGATGTTTATTGACTTAAATTCCGAGGACAGATTGGATGAACTTGGCTTGCATTCCCTTCTATTGAGATAGTGGCGGTGGCGAGGGGTGATCTGAGGACTTTAAAAAGTTATATTAGGACAGAAAAACTAGTTCTTCTGGTGTGGAATCTAGTACAAGGACAAACACATGTTCAGGATGTTTAGAAATGAAATCAGGGAGCAAGTCCATGGACAAAAGGAGATGGAAACTCACAATTCTCTTCTCACAATTCTCTTCTCACTACTCCCCCCTTCAAAATATGGTCAGATGGTTTATATGCATTTGGAGAAGCAAGAAATGATTAGGGATAGTTAGCAAGGTTTTGTGCAAGGGAAGTCATGCATCACAAACTTTATTGAGTTTTTTGAGGAGGTAACCAAGAAGATTGACAAGGACAGAGTGGTAGACATTGTTTATTTGGACTTTAGTAAAGCCTTTCACAAGATTCCACATGGTAGACTAATTAGTAAGGGTAGATCACATGGGATTCAGGATGCATTTGTCATTTGGATCCAAAATTGGCTTAATGGCAGGAGACAGAGAGTGACGGTGGAAGGTTGTTTACCCGACTGGAGGCCTGTAATCAGCGGTATTCCACAGTGATTGGTTCTGGATCCACTTTTATTTGTCATTTATAAAAATGATTTAGATGAGAATATAGGAAGCATGGTTAGCAAGTTTATAGATGACACCAAAATTGGAGTATAGTAGACAGTGAAGAAGGTTATCTAAGAGTACAAAGAGATCTTGATCAATTAGGTCAATGGGCTGAAGAGCGGCAGATGGAGTTTAATTTAGATAAATGTGAGATATTGCGTTTGGTAAAACAAACAGAGACAAGACTGATACAATTGAAAGTGGGGCCTTGAGTATTGTTGGAGAACAGAGGGACCTAGGGGTCTAGACATATAATTCTTTGAAGCTTGCGTCACACATTGGCAGGGTGGCTAAGAAGGTGTTTATGTGAGATAACAAGCATGGGGCTGGATGAACACAGCAGGTCAAGCAGCATCTTTATGTGCTTGTGTTCATTGCTCAGACCTTTCAGTATAGGAGCTAGGACATTATGTTGACGTCATACAGGACTCTTCTGGAGTACTGTGTTTTGTTCTGGTCTCCTGGTTACAGAAAGGATATTATTAAGCCGGAGAGGATTCAGAAGAGACTTACCAAGATATTGCCAGAAATGGAGTGTTTGAGTTATAAGGACAGGCTGGACAGATTGGGACCTTTTTCACTGGAACATAGGAGGTTGAGGGATGACTTTATACAGGTTCATAAAATAATTAGGTGTATAGAAAAGGTGAATGGCAGTGTCTTTTCTCTAGTGTGGGAGCTTTCATAACTGGAGGGTGTATTTTTAAGGTGAGAGGAGAAAGATCTTAAAAAGACATGGGGCAATTTTTTTTTTACTGAGTGAGCGGTTCACAAGTGAAATGAACTTCCAGAGGAAGTGGTGAATACGAGTACAGTTGTAACGTTTAAAGTACATTTGGATAAGTACATGAATGGGAAGTTTTTGGAGGGATATGGGCCAGGCACATGGTGGGACTAGTTTAGTTTGGGATTATTGTCGGCATGGACTGGTTGGACCGAAGCATCTGTTTCCGTGCTGTGTGACTCTATGATTGATATTTTCAAGACAGGGATTGATAGATTTTGTGAATGGGGATATCAAAGAGGACAGACAGGAGGGTAAATGGAGTTAGTAGTATGGGTGAGCTCAGCAGTGGTCCAGAGAGGTGAGGAGAGCTAGGAGATAGATGCTTGCACTGGAGTAAAGCAAGGAAACGTAAGTTGAGGTAGTTGGAGATCTGGAATAGGTGATTTAAGGAAATGGGGCTATGGAAGTGGGATCAGGCTTTTTTTAAAATCTCCTGTTGAGATTTTCTCAAGGATCACCGTTTGGTTTTCAGTGGCTGTTTTCATTCTCAGCAACTCTTTCATTAAGCGATGCAGTTACACAGTAATATTACCTTCAGTATTTCTGCTGAGGGGCGCAGTATTTGCACTCTCACAGGAGCAGAAGTGTTCAATATTCTCAATAGTCCTCGCTGCTCCATTAAACTTAAAGCCACAGCACACAAAGAAAGGTTTAATCTCGACACACCACAACCTTTATAATGGCACAAAACAGCAGGTATAAGTTAGCTAAAAAAAAACGTCCTCATCACAAACATGCTTCCCACGGGTTGGTGAGATCACAACATTTCTGAAGAAGGGCCCTGACCTGAAACGTCAGCTTTCCTGCTCCTCTGATACTGCCTGGCCTGCTGTGCTCATCCAGCTCTACAATGTATTATCTCTGACTCCAGCATCGGCAGTTCTTACTGTCTCTAAACGGTTACATGTTTGTCTTCAACACGGCCCGCCACTCGTCAAGTGATTCACTGTATGTGAGATGCTGTAAGGTGTAGTCACACATGAATGTAACTTTGTTATGAAATGAAACTGTTCAGTATGAAGTTATCCAACTGTCTGCTTCACTACCATAGCATTGCAACACACTATTCATTTGTAGAAAGCTTCAAAACAGCCCAACCGCATCCCAAAACCAGCCCAGCTCATCCCCGCCTCCCTAACCTGTTTTTCCTCTCACCTATCCCCTCCTCCCACCTCAAGCCCCACCCCCATCTCCTACCTACTAACCTCATCCCGCCCCCTTGACCTGTCTGTCCTCCCTGGACTGACCTATCTCCTCCCTACCCCCCCCCCCACCGACACTCACCTTTACTGGCTCCATCCCCGCCTCTTCAACTTGTCTGCCTCCTCTCCACCTATCCTCTCCTCTATCCATCCTCTATCCGGCTCCCCCCCCTCCCTATTTATTTCAGAACCCTCTTCCCCTCCCCCATTTCTGATGAAGGGTCTAGGCCCGCAACGTCAAGTTTTCCTGCTCCTATGATGCTGCTTGGCCTGCTGTGTTCATCCAGCCCCACACCTTGTTATCTCGGATTCTCCAGCATCTGCAGTACCTTTTATCTCTGTTTTCCCTTTGTATTCCCTCTCCTCCCTATGAAACCCCTCTTCCCACTTTGCTACTCCTTTCTTCTACTGACAGACTCACTTCACCTCCAGCTCCCGGCTCAGGGCTCAAACTTGCCAGCATTGTCCCTGCCCTCCTTCTGAACCCTTGCCTTCAGCCATCCAAATAGAAAAGAAAGCTGAGAAGTGCTGGTCTAAAGTGAGGGGAGGCTGTGAGGAGAAATGCAAAGGTATTGGGCTGAGATAGGAGGAGGTATCAATTAGAAGAGATGTAAAATTAAGACAAGGAGATGGCAAGCCAGGGTAGAAATAGGCGAAAGGAACTGGCTGCGGAAATATGCGCTTTGTGTGAGCTCAGAATGGACTGGAATGCCAGAATAAACAAATGCATTTACAGAAAATTACACGGTGATGTTTTCTGACAATCACTGAATGCATTCAGTTAAATTCTTCTCACTACCATTCTAATGGAGGCAATAACCCATTTAAAATAAATGGAAAGAGAGTGGCCTTGATGTGAGCATATAATGCTTTCACACAATAACACTACTGACGGTAATTTCCAGCTTTTAGCAGGTTGCTCTACAAAGCCTTGTTACCAAACATTATCCTCATATTGCATTCCTTGGGAACAATTATGTACACTAACAAATGTTATTTCGACAATACCTATCACTGCAACTATCTAAAATCATGTCATTTAATTTTTTTTTCTGGAGTTAATTACAGCTCAGTAATTTACAGGACAACAACAGTAATCTTCAGTGTTTCTCACTGTTCTGTTTCTGCTCTGCAGATATCTGTACAAGCTTCGAGATCTGCACCTGGACTGTGAAAACTACACTGAGGCTGCCTACACACTCCTTCTGCATGCTAAGCTACTGAAGGTTAGGAACTTTCTTTTCAACGTAGAAAACGTACAGTGCTGAGTGTAGAGGTGGGAAGGGAGCCAGTGGTTTAACTATTCACATTTGAATGCTCCGTCTGATGAATCATCGAGCAAAGACTGTGGCAGCTGAGTTTGATGTGTTGGAATAAATATGAGGTCATCCACTCTGGATTTAAGGGAGCTCAGAACATTTTCAAAATGTTCAGGAGCTGGGATTTACAAACGAGCAGAGAGAATTAGGTGGTCCGAGTAGAGAAATCTCTAAAAGCCAGTGGGCCAATAAGAAAACTGAAAAAGCCTAATGAAAAGTCAGCTATTATGTCAAGGCAGTTGAAGAAAACAGGGTGGCGGTTCAGTTGTAATTTTGCTGTGTCTGCTTAGACTCCAACTGGAAAAACTGTGTTCGACTCTCTCCACCGCATCTCAGAAAGGATGCAATGCCTTTTGGAATGGGTACAATGAAGTTTCATCAGCATGAAGCCAGGACTAAAAAGTGTTAATTAGGCCATAAACTGAGGCCGATATACTCCGAAATAAAGACAAGCAAAAGATGATCTAATTTAGCTATTTAACGTCATCAAAGCAGAGGTAAAGAGATGTTGTTTTCTTTTGTGGTAGGGGCGAACTGAACCAAAGAACCATATCCATAAAAGTTGAATTGGGTTGCTCAGAGGGTAACATTTGAAAACACCTTTTCATGTGGGTAGTGGAAGTCTGCAACTCTTCCCTTGTAGAAGATGTTAAGAGATTTTAGAAATTGATGGAGGATTTCGAGACTAGGGGACATATTTTTAAGGTTAGAGGAGAAAGATTTGAAAATGACATGAGGGGCAGTTTTTTTTACACAGAGAATGGTCAGTGTGTGGAATGAACTGACAGAGAAAGTGGTGGATGTGGGTCCAGTTACAACATTTAAAAGTCATTTTGATAAGTACGTGAATATGAAATGTTTGGAGGGATATGGAACAGGAGCAGGCAGGTGGGAGTAGTTTAGTTTGGGATTATGGTTGGCATGAACTGGTTGGACCGAAGGGTCTGTTTCCGTGCTATACAACTCAATGACAAGGATTGGGGTGGTGGGGACATTATAATAATGTATGCTTGCCATTCAGCCAGCTACGAGGGAAAAACAAGCGACCATTGTCAATTGCTTAATATTCATTCACTAATCCTTAGCTGTATCAGGAGTGGGGAGGTGTACTGTAAAATTATGTTCCAGCCAGCAAAGAAAGGAAAGGGAGAATGTCAGATGGATAGCGTATTCTTGGACCTGTCTTCTTCCTGCTGTGGGGAATCCAAGAATATTGAAGAAAAGGAGAGAAGATACAGGAGTGTCACCCTTGTAATTAACCCTTTTTCATCCTGACTTCATTCTGATGAACCTTCTGATGAACCATAAGGCATTGAATCCTTCCTGAGGTGGGATATACAGAATTGAACAGAGTCTGTTCAGGTGGAGTCTAACCAGAGCATAGCAATGCTTATAACATAACTGTCACCCCATTTTTGTTCGTGGACTTTGACATAATAGTCAATATTCCATTAGCCTCTTCCAGGGTGCATAACCATTATACATCTATGGACTGACCCAGTTTTCATTTTCTACTTCAGTGGTCTGATGAGCAATGTACATCGCATGTTATGCCAAGAGATTTCCACGATTCTCAAACACAGCGGCAGCTGAAGGAAAACCTATACAAAACCATTATTAATTACTTTGACAAGGGAAAGGTAAGTGCCGAATGATGAGATGAAACCTGGACCCAAAACATGCCAACCCCAGCATGGGCGAATCCAATTAGTGCTCTCAATAGAGAGTTCTTCCTGTGCTAAGTGCAGAGAATGCTGTCCTTGCTGAGCCTGACCATGTGTGTGAGGCACATGATACCACAACATGATCCAGGAAGCAATGATCCTCGGCTTGTGGTGATAGTTCACTGAAATAAAGCAGAATGTGCCTTATACTGTACTGGATAGACAAATACCATTAATAGGTCAAATATCACATGTTACATACCATAAATCAGGTTTTATTTGAAGTAATAAAGAAAGAGAGGACTTGTATTTGCATAACACCTTTTACAGACTCACAACAGCCCAATAAATCATTCAGAGAGTGGAGAATTTTTGAAGATTAATCACTGTTAGAATATAGGCAGTGCATCAATCAGATTTCACAAAGTGAGATCTCATCAAATAAAGATAATGAGCCGATCTGTATTTTTGTGTAATTAGTTGAATGATAGATATTATCCAAAGTACAGGGTTGAACTCCCATGATCTATTTTGCATAATGTCACAGAATTTTTTTACGTCCACCGAGGGCCTGTGTTAGGTCTCATCTGTGAGATGGTACCTCATTCACACATTGCGAAGCATCCCTAGCACCGCATGAAAGTTTCAGTCTGGATTATGTGCTCATGTTTTGGAGATTGAGGTCGTGAATCAGAAGAGTTGGACTGCCTGAGAGATTAGAGCTAATGGTTCCCTCTTAAGAACTGGGAGAAACCTGTTCCCTCCTAAAACAACCCTCTGCCCTCCCTAAAAAATGTCCTGACCACTCAACACTACCCATCACTCCACCTGATTGCAAGGTCAGTCCCTTAGACTTCACAAAATTCAAACCCATCCGTCCCAAGCATGACCTGGAGCTCCACAAGCCCATTATTGCCTGGAACTGCTCCCAATAAAATAACACGGGACAGCCTTCTTAAAGGGAAGAGGCAAATGATCCATGTGCAATGTGTTATGAGGTTCACTGTAAAAATACTGCTGCTGATAATCATTCTCAGTCAGAAAGTGCAGAGGCCCCCCCCCCCCTCTTAATTGGGTATCAGGCCAAAATTTCAGAGATGAAAGGATTGTCTCAGTACAGAGGGAGAGAGACCTGAAAAGTGTCACTACTTCTTGCACTCACTTGACCTCCAGCAACCCCACCGCCTTTAAATGACCATATTTCCAACTGATGCAATAACTCGATGGGCCAAAAGGCCTTTATCTGCACTGTAGAGGTTCTATGGCTGTGTAATGGTTCTATATTGATGGACGGTTCCTCTTTTGTAGATGTGGGAGGAAGCCCTGAATCTCTGCAAGGAGCTAGCAGATCAATTTGAGAAGGAAATCTTTGACTATGAACTTCTGAGCCAAAACCTGGTAAGTTCCAATGTGCAGCCTGACATGACGATGGTCTCCAAAGGGCCAGTGGTGAATTAACTCATTCCAAGGACAGCTTAAAAGATTCCAGGTTTGGTGTTTCTCAGTTGGAGCCCTCCGTCCACTTGAGAGATGGAGTCTGTTCTCTATTTGACATGGGTTCAGGGAGTGGGGTTGTCAATAAAATTCAAAACATGCGCCATCCTCTCCTCGCCCCTGGCTTGCAGAGGACGCAAGGTCTACCACCCAATATATTTTCCTCAGCTCGTCTGCTAATTCACATTGTCTTCTTAAATCATAGAATAGAATCCCTACAATGTGGAAGCAGGCCATTCGGCCCTTCAAGTCCACACTGACTCTCTGAAGAGCAGCCCACCCAGAACTATCCCAATAGCTCTGCATTTCCTACAGTTAATCCACCTAACCTGCATATCCCTAGACACTGTGGGGCAATTTATCATGGCCAATCCACCTAACCTCCACATCTTTGGACTGTGGGAGGAAACTGGCGTACCCAGAGGAAACCCACAGAGACAACGTGCAAACTCCACACAGACAGTCGCCCGAGGATGGAATTGAACCCGAGTCCCTGGTGCTGTGAGGCAGCAGTGCTGGCCACCATGCTGCCAACGTTGGCTGATGGTTTGGTTTTTGACCATTTCTCAGCAGACTCACAAGTAAAAGATTGGCCATGATCTTATTGAATGGCGAAGCAGGCTTGAAGGACCAGATGGCTTACTCCAGCTTCTGGTTCTTATGTTCTTATGTACAGCAGCTTGTCATTGGCTTGTACAGTAGCCTTGTCCTCATCCCATTCTCAAAAGCTCCACCGTCAAGGTGGATTAACACAGCAAATATATGTGAATGCCCTTAGCTCAGAGTTCTATTCCAAATTTCGCACTCTGTGCTGCCTTGGACTGTTATTTCATTGCCCCTGGGTGAAAATCCTAGAAGTCACTGTCAAACCGAATTGTTGGAGTTATTAATAACCTGAGGATTGACAGTGGTTCAGGACAAAAGTGGCTCACTATCTTTCCAAATACAAGTAACGTAGCTCTGTCAGTGATGCCCATATCCAGAGAATAAATTAACGAGAAATCAGACCTGCTGATTGATACTCACTTAAGCTCACTCTGAATTTGGACATTTTCCTGTTAAAATGGGCCAATCGTCGGGTATGTATTGCCTTTGGGTGGCTCAGTGGTTAGCACTGCTGCCACACAGTGCTAGGGGCCTGGTTTCAATTTCAGCCTTGGGTGACTACCCATGTGGAGGTTTTTCAGTCTCCTCATGTCTGCACAGATTTCTGCTGGGTGCTCCGATTTGCTCCCACAGTCCAAAGATGTGCAGGTTAGGTGGATTGGCCATGCTAAATTGCCCCAGTGTCGAGGGATGTGCAGTTTAGGTGGGTTAGCCATGGTAAATGCAAGGTTACAGGGATAGGGTGCGGGGCTGGGTCTGAGTGGGATGCTCTTCGGATGGTTAGTGTAGAGTTGATGGGCTGAATGGCCTCTTTCCACACTGTAGGGAGTTGGTAAAATGATGACTTCAGGTGCATGGGTTGCACCCAAAGGGGATTCTCCCAGATTGCAGGTTTTCCTGTCGAACGGTGTAAGTTTAATGGATTTTTGATTATCACTGTTGAAGTAAAGATTTGTTAGTTTGGAGGCAATAGCTCCATTTATGATTCTACATGAGCAGTTTCTCTAATGACATGGTTTATTACGATGATTAATAGCAGTATTAAACTTTATATAACTGTTCTACAGTGTTATATTAAATCACATGATGACATGCAAATAATTTAACCTTGTTTTCTCGACCTGAAGTATTCACCCTCCTGGTTGTCACTGTGACTGTGGGTGTCTGCCTGCACATGGGATATTAATCTGACTAATAGAAAGAATAAGTTCCTTCCTTGTACTGTCGTGCTACCCTCAGCTACATCTGCCTACAACTTTGAAAAGCATTTACCCTGCATTGTTAGGTATTCACCCACCTTGTAATCTATGCAACTTTTGTATCTCTGATGCAAGCTTTGTTTAGTATAATACAGTATACAGTTTACCTCTTAACCTGTGGTATGCACTGTCTTGGAATAGAAACAAGACGCTGGAGACTCTTGCTCGCATTAATATGCAATAATGCAAACCTAAGCAAAAGGTATGACTAGTGAATCATCTTAAAGCACTCCAGCATTAAATCATCTTGGAGTATTCGCATAACGCTCAATGAAGTTGGTTGCTAGTTTTGTAGCATGATCTTTGTTGCTTCTGCTTATGGTGTGATGGCTTTGGAGATAACATTGTCCTTATTTGTCTCCTTGTAGAAACAGCAAGCCACTTTCTATGAGAACATCATGAAAATCCTACGGCCAACTCCGGATTATTTTGCTGTCGGGTACTATGGTCGTGGCTTTCCTCTATTCCTCCGAGTGAGTCATTTCCGTCTGAATCTTTAACCTCTGAGGGAGTGCAGTACGGATGGACCAGCTTGGGGTCACGGTTTAGGGTATTAAACTATGAAGAAGGTTGCATAAAAGTTAATGTGTAATTTCTGGTGGTTAACAGATTGCAGGGGGGATCTGATCCAGATGTTGAAAATCATGAAGAAATTTGAGAGGGTCCTATAACAACACTTTTTATTTCTCTGGCACCTTTGATATCCCACAGGAGTTGTTACGAAAAATATGAACAAGAAACAAGAGTAGGCCACTCAGCTCTGCTCCACCATTCAATAAGATCGTGGCTGATTTGATTTTAACCCCAACTCTGCATCCCCGCATGTCCCCAATGTTCTTTCATTCAGTGGGGAAAATGCGATACACTGACCCACATAAGGAGATGTGGAGGAGCAAAAACTCAGCCTAAAAGATAGGTTTTAAGGATGGGTCATTAGTGGAGATTAGCGAGTGCAGGCAGCTAATTCCAGAGCTTAAAGTCTAGGCAGCTGAAGACATGGGCTCCAATGCAGAGCAATTAAAACTGGCGAGAGGCCAGAATAGAGATGTTAGATGATTTTAAGGCTGTAGGAGATTACCAAGGAAGGGAAGGCTGAAGCCACCGACAAATTTGGAACAAAGAATAATAATTGTGGAAGTCGTGTCATCATTCAGTTGGGAGTCAGTCTTGATTAACAGGTACAAAGTGACAGTGAACAGGATTTAGTGCAAGTTAGGACATGGGAAGGCAGTGTCTTAGACAACCTCATGTTTATGGAGGGGAGAATGTGGGCGGTGAATAGGACCAAGTTGGATTAATCAAATTTAGAGAAAACAATGACAGAGATGAAGGTTTCAGCCTCAGATGTGCGAAGTGGAGGATGAGTTGCTTAAGTCGTGGTCATGATGGTGGTGTCAATGATGTGGTCTGAATTGTGTCCCGATGTTTGGATGATAAGTTTGCTAATGGTCTCATTAGCTGGGGCATTGAATCTAGGTGCAAGGAAGTCTTGTTGCAACTTTATAAAACATTGATTAGGCCACAGATGGAGTATAGCATGGATTTCTGGTCACCACTCTATTGGAAGGACCTGGTAACACTGGACAGGATGCAGAGGAGATACATCGGGATGTTCCCTAGAATGGAAAGTCTCAGTTGTGAGGAGAAACCTGATTACCTGTGTTTGTTTTCTCTGGAGAAGAAGAGGCTGAGAGGGAATTTGACTGAGATGTACAAAATCATGAGAAGCATAGACGGGATAGATTGTGAGACTATTTACCCAATGACAGACACGTCTAAGACCAGAGGCATAAGTTTAAGGTGAGGTGGAAGTGGTTTATTGGGAATCTGAGGAAAAGTTTCTTTACCTGCAGGGTAGAGGGGCTGCGGAACTCACTGCCTCAGACGGTAGTGCAGGCAGGTACTCTTGCAAAGTTAAAGACGCATGTGGACAAGCACTTAAAATACCAGGACACGGTAGGTTATGGACCAAGTGCCAGTAAATGGGATTAGTGTAGTTTGGTGTTTGTTGGTTAGCATAGACATAGCAGGCCAAAGGGCCTGTTTCTATGCTGCATGACTCAAACATGGACCTTGATATTCTGCTTTTGGATGATATTACTACATGTACTTGAGAAATAGGACAGGCCCAAGGATAAATCCTGGGGGATTCCCATCCTATTTGTTTAGGAATATGGAGATATATCATTGCCGGTGATCTACTGGCTACAATTTGATCAGTGAGATTAGAATCAGGCAAGTACACTTTCAGACAAATGGATGCTGGTATGAAAATTGAATTTTTCTTTTACAGTACTCCCACTCACAATGGATGACACTTGTTTTTTTTAATAAGAGTTACATTGTTAATTCAGCTCATTCCAACCCTCTGAAGAACATCCCACCCAGACACATCTCCTTACCCTATAAGCCTGCATTTCCCATGGCTAATCCACACATCCCTGGATTCTATGAGCAATTTGGCATGGCCAATTGACCTAACCTGCACATCTTTGGACTAAGGGCATGAATCAGAGCATCTGGAGGAAACTCACACAGACACGGGGATAACATACAAACTCCACACAACCTGAGGATGGAATTGAACACAGATCCCCGCTACTGTGAGGCAGCAGTGCTATCCACTGAGCCAATGTGCCAACCTTGAAGTTTAATTCAGTGGGACAGAGATTAGAAAAATGACAAAAGCTACTGCAGATCCCTTAGCAATGAAGGCAATGATGAGTTTCTTAGAGAAGAGCATTCCTTGAGAGATAGTAGGAACTGCCAATGTTGGAGAATCTGAGATAACAAGGTGTAGGGCTGGATGAACACAGCAGGCCAAGCAGCATCAGAGGAGCAGGAAAGCTGACGTTTCGGGTCGAGACCCTTCTTCAGAAA
>JAHRHZ010000093.1:915814-953044 GCA_024137785.1 Ginglymostoma cirratum | reverse complement strand
TCTGATGCTGCTTGGCCTGCAGTGTTCATCCAGCTTTACACCTTGTTATCTCAGTATTCCTTGAGAATTGTCTCTGAGACAAAAGTTACTGTGCTGGCCCACATTTTAACGTGGCATACGAGTTTAAAAACCAGGTGAACCTATTCATTAACTGTGGGATAGAGTGGAATTTCATCTGAGGGCACATTGGAAAGTTTTGCTCAAAATTGTGCCCACTTGACTAATGCCAAGTTGCTGTCCAAACCTCACTGTCATTCACTGAAAAATGTGTAAACAATCAGGGTCTGAGGAAAACAGTTAAAAAGCACCACAACTTTCTTATTTAAGTGTGAAAATTAAAGTTACAATCTAGCTAACCATCATTCATAAACATCAGACATTTCATGCTTAAGAACTCTATATCTGGGAAGGTTTGCAATGTTTAATGAGTCATTCTAGTCTCATAAAAATTCACTAGGAGACAAAAAATGCAAACCGGGTCACAGTGAATTTTTTTTTAATCGCCTAAGATATTGCAATAGAAGTTGATAAAAAAAAAGCCTTTGATTTCTGAAAGAGAATTAAATATTCCAGGTTAGAAAGTCTTCATAGAGATTGGGGAGAATGGGGAGGTGTAGTTTTGGCAATTAAAAATACTATTACAACATCAGTAAGAGAGGATCTAGGTAAGGGAAACAATCAATAAAGTTTTTATGTTTAGAATTAAGCAATAAGAAAGAACTTAACACCGAGGTGGGAGCTGACTACAGGCCTCCTGATAGCTACAAAGTAATGGCAGACTATATTAATTCAGAGATTAGAGTGCTGTATAGTAAAAACAGCGCTGTTACAAAGGGAGTTTTTAATTTTCATATAAATTTGAAAGTGCAGAGGTAGCCCAAGTTGCGTCGGTACAATAAATAATTTCTCAAATTCATCAACATAGTTTCTGGAGCCACCAAGTGGAGTAAACTGAGTTAATAATTTAATAGTAGGAAAATGTTTCAGCAAAAAAGTGATGATAATATGATGAAAATCAATATCGGTTTGAAAAGTCAAAACAGTTTGTACATTTGAACCAAAACAGATTTTAGTCCCAGTAATTTTAAAGGGGTGAAACAGAGATTGCAAGCTGATTAAAACTGTTATTGGATAAAACTATAGAATGACTGTGGGAAGTTCAAAACCACAAGACCATTTTTTACCTCCATGGGGCAAGGCTATATCCAGCCTACAAAACAGCTGAGGAAACAATGGCCTAGTGGTATTATCACGGACTGTTAATCCAGAGAGCCAGGTAATGTTCTGGGGATGTGGGTTTGAATCCTGCCAAAGCAGATGATGGGACTTGAATTCAATAGATATCTGGAGTTTAAGAGTCTAATGATGACCATGAATCCATTGCTGGTTGTCCAGAAAAACCCATCTGGTTTACTAATACCCTTTAGGGAAGGAAGCCATCCTTACCTGATCTGGCCTATATGTGACTCCAGATCCAAAGCAATGTGGTTAACTCATAACTGCCCTCTGGGCAATTAGGGATGGGCAATAAATGCTGGTCTAATCAGTGATGCCATCATTCTGTGAATGAATAAATGAAAAAGAGAGCAGAGATGCAGAGGTTAGGATAGATCCCAAGAACATGGCTACATATAAAGAATAGCATAGAAAAAAATGAGATATTTGAAAGGAATAACATGATTGACAGAAATAGCATGGATAATTATATCAGAAGGAATAAGTATAGTTTAGGGGAATGACTTTTAAAACAGACACTGATAATCTTTAAATGAAATTTAGGAGGAGAATTGTTGAATAGTTATTTTTGTCAGTCATCAGGAACAAGGACTAAGATAAAAATCCATTATTTCAAGAAAATTAATAACAAATCAAGGCTTGGAATTCTCTAAAGTTAACATATGGATGAAAATAGCATTTAAAAAAAGGCACTCAGGACGAACAAATTTCGAGAATGATAGTTTCCACCCTGGGATTTTTTAGGAAACAGATCAGGCAACAGCAGTTGCTTTAGCCATAACCTTCCAAAATTTGCCCTATTCAGCAACTTTCAGTTTAGTTTGGAAAATTACAAATGGAGCTCCACCGTTTCAAAATGATGTAGAGGTGCCGGTGTTGGACTGGGTTGGACAAAGTCAGGAATCACACGACACCAGATTACAGTCCAACAAGTTGACTTGAAATCACAAGGTTTCAAAGCGCTGCTCCTTCATCAAGTGGACTTCTCCTGATGGGGCACATTTGCCAGCATTTGGCCCATATCCCTCCAGACCCTTCCTATAAGTTGATTAGAGAGAGCTAACAAAGATTTATAAAGGGTAACCCATATCTCACAAACCTAGTTGAAATTTTTGGGTATATAATTAATATAGTAGACAGAGAAATGTTTGAAGGTTGTAATTTATATGGACTTTGGTTCATGAACCTGGGTTCAATTCCAGCTTTGGTTGACGATTTGTTTGAAGCCTGTACATTCTCCCTGTGTCTTTATGGGTTGCCTCCAGTTTCCTCCCATAATCCAAAGATGAGCAGTTTAGGTGGATTGGTAATGCTAAAACTAGCACTGTATTGTCCAGTGATGTACAAGATGGATGGGTTAACAATGGTAAATTCGGGGTTACAAGGACTGGGTGGGATGCTCCTTGGAGGGTTGGTGTAGACTCGATGGGCCAAATAGCCTCCTTCTGGACTGTTGGGATTCTATGAATGGCATTTGTGTAAGGGCATGACAGCTTTTTGCTGTGGCTTTGAGGCCGCTGTGCCATTACGCTGCCAGTGAGGGGCAGCACCAGGTTGCTAGCACTGTCCAGGTGCACAGTGGCCTTTCAAAGATGGCGCAGGCGTGAGGAATGCTGGTCTTTTCGGCAGATATCTGCTGGTCAACAAGTTATCATGGAAACAGCGCGCAGAATGGTGGGGCAGATATCAGACGAGAGAAACACCATGGGGGCAAGATAGATCATTATTGAGGTAAATTAGTGGGATATGGCGCAAGAACTTGCTAGGCATCACCTTGAATGACCATCCAAAAACCGTAATAGAACCTAGACTTAGCCACTCACTGGAAATAGAGCAGGCAAACAGAATGAGACCTGTCATATTTTTGGTGTTTTCCACAGTTACTTTATAGGCCTATAGAGAGTGGTGTGGCGCATGCTGAAGTATGTTTTCCAGGTAACAGGGTTTCTGTACAAGCCAGTTGGGACCCGACGTGAGAGTGGCTGCTTATTGGGCCTTCCTCTTGGAATCAAACATGGCTGGGAGAAAGAGCTGAGGCAATGAGAAACAAAATAGGCTGCTAAATGAAGAAAGAGGGGGAGGTTGAAATGAAGAAGAGGGAGACAGACTGTGACCTGTACAGTTGTGTTGTTCCCAAAGGTACATGAAGGACTAATTCAAATGCAATGCCAGTAACCTCAAACCCCATTCCCCATTCACCAACAGATCCATACTCCTTAGCTTCCCTCCATCACTGGACAGCACAGCATTTTCTTGGCCTCAGTACGAGAGCTAACAAAAGCTCATATTCCAAACCAAGAAATGAATTGAGCCATGCCTATGTTGCATGTGAACTTCAACTGCTAGCACTTCTCTACAGTCCTTCTCTGCGTTTTTGATGTTCAGACTGTTCCTACATGGTGCTACTTTAGTGGTTGGATCATGGCTGGTTAAAAAATTGCTGACAATCAGTAGGGGAAACATCAGTTGGTCTTTGAGGGCACAAAAAGCGGCTCAGATCCTGGGAAGCACAGCTTTAGACTTGCCAGTCTGAGTTGGTTGGTGAACATGCAACATCAAAAGCACTGGGACAGTGGTAGATGACAAATGCTGTCATTCTGAGAGAGGTTTGTAAAGCAGAAAACCACAATCACTGTCTGGGTCAATACCTCAGCAACCTTTTAGAGGACAGATAACTGGAATCCTGCAAGACCAGTTTAGAAACAATGAGAGCAGTTGTCTGTTGGCATGAATTCGGTCTAAACTTGAACTATGGCACTCAGACACTAGGTGGAAGGCGTTAGCGAGGCATTGGAGATTGTGACATTGGCCATCCGACATGACCTCCTGGATAGACTTACAATCATGTAATTGCTGATGACAGCCAGTTCCACGCTGAAAAGGGGTGACTCCTAGCTTTGTGGAAAGCCTTTTGTCAAGCTTATGTTGCTTCGTATTTCTGACAGGCTTTTTAGTACGCTAATTTTTTTGTTTGGCTCCAGCCATTAGACAACTCCTGTACTCTGGCCCATTGTGTAAGTAGAGCATTCTGCTGCCATTGTGAACTGGCAGCGTTCACAGAGATAGGCTTGGGGTGCCACAGTAGTTAGCACTGCTGTCTCACAGCGTCAGGGGGCCAGGTCCGATCTCAGCCTCGGCAGACTGTCTGTGTGGACTTTCAGCATTCTCCCTGTTTCCTTTGGGTGGTCTGGTTTCCTTCCACTGTCCAAAGATGTGCAGGTTAGGTGGACTGACTATGCCAAATTGCCTGTAGCATTCAGGAATGCGGAGGCTAGGTGGATTAGCCATAGTAAATATGAGGATAGGGAGGTGAGTCTGGGGGGGATGCTCTTCAGAGGGTCAGTGTAGACCCACTGGGCCAAATGGCCTCTATCAGCACTACAGGGATTCTATGGCGTGCGAAACTCAAGTTGCTGCTCTTTTCTTCATGATGTTGAGCTTCTTGAGTGTTGTTGGAACTTCATTCGTCTGGAGAAATGAAGATTAGTCAATCACAGCCTTGTGGCTGCTTGATGGTGGACAGTACATACACATTTCTGTAGATTAGGAAATAAACTTAATAAAACTTCTCAATTGCCAACTAAAACTTTGAATCTGACATTCAAACCATTGGAAAAAATAGTGATTTCAACAACTTCAATTTTTAATACTTTGGATTGCAAGAACAATTTTTTTATTGATTTTCTTTTCCAGTTTCAAACAATTGCCTATAAGCTTCCACCTGGAGAATCAATTTAACTTGCCAACAAAAGCATAAATTGCTGAGAAAGCTCAGCGTGTCTGGCACCATCTGCAGAAAGAAATCGGAGTTAACCTCCAGTTCTGAGGAAGGGTCACCAGACCCGAAGCGTGAACTCTGATGTCTCTCCTCGGATGCTGCCAGACCTGCTGAGCTTTTCCAGCAATTTCTGCTTTTGTTTCTGATTTATGGCATCTACAGTTCTTTCGGTTTTTATTTTAACTTGCTGATGTTGACTTTTTGTTGAGTAAATAACTGATAAATTTGTTAAGTCATCGCTTGAAGTATTAACTAGGCTCCTCAGTGGAGATTTTCTTTTGGAAATGAAACATTTTTGGCCCTTGCCTAAGAGATTCAACGTGCAGTGGGGTCTGGGAAATGGTCCCTGAGCAATCACTCAATTCAAAATTGCCTTAGCAGGTTTTTGCTCTTGTTTGCTTCTTTAAAGGTTTATTTCGAGAATTATTGACTGTAAAAAGGTTTTTTTGTGAATTACAATGTTCTGGTTGTTTCTCTGAAGGAGATTTTCATACAGAATGTGTCCTTCTTAACATCTGCTCAGTTCTGTGGCTTTTCTGATGATCTTGTCCTAAAGATGTATCAACAATTTCTTGAAAATTTATCTTTTTGAATTCTTCTCTTCTCCAGGTGATCTCAGGTTTGTTTCTTGTCTTTGCTGGACTGTCTTAAGAATTATGCTTCCACATAACAATATTTATGATACATTAGTCCGAAACACAGCTTATCCATAGTAATCACAGATGTGCCAGCATCTGACTTAGAGTCTCTCAGTCTTACAGCACAGAAACAGGCCCTTCGGCCCAGCTCGTCCATGCTGACCAGGTTTTCTAAACTGAACTAGTCTCATTTACCTGCATTTGGCATATATCCCACTAAACATTTCCTATCCATGTACCTGTCCAAATATCTTTTAAATGTTGTAATTGTACTCGCCTCTATTTCTTCCTCTGGCAGCTTGTTCCATTTAAGCACTACGCTCTGTCTTAAAAGAATTGTCCCTCAACTCCATTTTAAATCTTACCCTTCTCACCTTAAACCTGTGCTCTCTAGTTTTGAACTCTCCTACCTTGGAGAAAACACTTGGCTATTCAATTTATCTAGAGCCCTCATGGTTTCATAAACCTCCAAAAAGTCAGCCCTCAGCCTCCTATGCTCCAGGGAACAAAATCCAGCCTATCCAGTCTCAGTAATATCCTCGTTATTCTGTTTTGCACCCTTTCCAGTTTAATAACATCCTTCCTATAGCAGGGCAACCAGAATAACACGTCCCAACTCCTGTACTCAGTGCTCTGACCAATGAAGGCAAGCATGCCAAACACCTTCTTCACCACTCTGTTAACCTGTGATGCTACTTTCAAGGAACTATGTACCTGCACTCCTAGGACTCTCTGTTCAACAACACTCTCTAGGTTCCTACCATTAACTCTGTACGTCCTGCCCTGGTTTGTCTTACCAAAATGCAACACCTTGCATTTTTCTGCATTAAACTTCATCTGCAATTCCTCGTCCACTGGCCCAGTTGATCAAAATCCTATTGTATTCTTAGATAATCTTCTTCACTGTCTACTATGCCACTAATTTTGATGTCATCTGCAAACTTACTAAGCATGCCACCTTTATTCTCATCCAAGTCACGTATATAAAAGATGAGCAACCATGGATGAACAATACCAATCCTTGCGGCACACCACTGGTCTCACAGGCGTCCAGTCTGAAAAACAGCCCTCTACAATGACCCTCTGCCTCCTACCAGCAAGCTAATTTTGCATCCATTTTGACTTGTAGCTACATTCCATGTAGGGCTAATCTATCTTCTTTATGTGTTCATGTGTATGTGCTTAAGTGAGGCCTGCAGACAGTCTGTTACAGTCCTGTCATAGTCTGAGAGTCTTCTTCCAGTGAATGTGGTTTGTTCTAACTCCACCCATGCCATGCTATTTGTACCCAGTGATGTGCAGCTCCAGGGCCATGAAGCCCTTACATGCTGTTTCATTTAATTTTCTCTTTTTCATCTTGCTGCCTTGCTGAAATGGAGGCCCTCAGATCCCCACAGCCTTTAACTGCTAATCCGAGCCTATGAAACGAGCAGTGTTTCGTAATTTGACTGCATGAGGCAAACCATAACAAGACCAATCCTATTTTCATCTGATGTCCAAATACCCAAGCTTGAACAAAGGGAAAACTGGAGCTAAGGTTTCACTCATTCCTCTTTTTCCTAGCCCAGGACACTGGAGTTTCCATCAAAACTGAAGACAGAATCTGGGGCTTTCCTTCTCTTGTCCAGGCCAGTGCTACACTAGGAAGCACCTTTACCCCTTTCTTCCCGCAGCCAAATTTCTTTCTCTAATGCTTTGCAGTCGGGCGATTTACCAATTTTGTTCCAATGTAAAACGACATTTGTCCCAATAAACATCCCACATGATGGATGTTGTCATTAAAACCACCATCTAATGTCCTGTCTCTAACCATCAGGGATTATTTACTGGTGTAATGAACTGTGGTCTGCCTTGTCCCTTTATTTTGCACCATTAGAAAGTACACATTGATAGATGGGATAAGGCAAAGAGTGATTATTAAAGAGGGTGGAACTACAGACTCATCGAAGTGCCAAACATTGCAGAGTCTGTCTGTATTTTAAATTCCCAGAGATATTATCCCAAAGGCAATGTTCTCTAGCTGAGAAATCCAAGTATCCATGTAGATCCAGATGATTTTGTTTTTCTTTTGCTAGTTAGACTGAAAGCACATTTTTTAGTGTTGGAAGGAGATAGTAATAAAAGACATGTCATAGCTTCAAATCAATGGTGCTAATTAGGACAGGACTGGCAATCTCGTTGACTGAAGCTTAGCAGGAGACAGCAGTTTCTGAAGGAAAGAGGAAATAATTGGGACCAAAAAAAAAAGATAAATACCACACAGTGCCAACATTGAGATTTAATCGAGGTTGTCGTTATGATCGATCTTAACAATATCTACTTCACCTCCACGGCCAATAAAATTGCCAATGTTTTGATGCCTGTTCTTTAATATTTATAAGATCAATAATCTGTGGAATTCTCTTCTGCAGAAAGTGGTGGAGACTTGATTATTTAATTTATTCAAGGCCGAGTTTTTTGATACACAAGTGAGTCAAGGGTTAGGTGGAGCAGGCAGGAAAATTGGATTGAGATCACCCACAATCTCATCAATTGGTGGCACAGGCACAAATTGCCGAGCTATGGTTTCCTCAGGTGTTGGCGTGCCCTCAGACTGCCCATTCTTTGTGTGTGACCCAGGGTAGTCCAGGACAACAGGTGGTATGGGTGGTGTCACACTAGCACGCCTGATCCTGTCCCCACTGGATCATTTTTGACACCGTGAAGTTAAAAATCTGAGTCAGCAGTGAGAACTCTGACTTGCTTTCCCACACACGCCTCCTCCCCAACTTCGATGAAATGCCAGCTGAGGTTCACTGGCGGTGCTCTCACGTCCGAGTTAAAGGGTTGTGGGCTCAAGCCCAATCTCAGTGCAGTGCCAGGTGGATGTAAGAGATTCCATTGCGTTATTTTAAAGAAGAACAAGTGCTTTCTCCCCAGTCTCCTCATCCATTATTACCCTTAAATTAACATCATTAAAGCAGATCAACCAATTATTCCCTCATTATGCTTTGTGTGGGATCTTGCTGTACATAATTGGCTATCACTTTTCCTACATAACTGTATTTCATTGGCTGTATTAAGGTATTCCACAATAGGGAAAGTGCTGCATAAATCAATTTTTCTTTCTTTAAGAATGCTGAGGTAAATTGCAGCAATAACACCCAGATGCAAAGCTCAACATAAAGCATGGATAGTACTGCATGTTGTTTTTAATTCACTCGTGTGATGTGGGCGTTGCTGGCTGGGCTAGCATTTATTGCCTATCCCTAAGTTCCTGTGTTCTGAGGAAGGGTCACTGGACCCGAAACGTTAACACTGATTTTTTTTCTTCACAGACGCTGCCAGACCTGCTGAGCTTTTCCAGCAACTTCTGTCTTTATTGCCTGTCCCTAGTTGCCCTTGAGAAGCCAATGAAATTTCATGCTGCCTAACCTGGTGTGGAAACTAAAGCTGAAACTTTTGGAGTAGAGAGGTTTAAGAGCTAATATGAGCATTGGAAAATGGAGAACGTCCACAATTGCCATAGAAAAATTAAATAGAAATGTTAGGAGAAATTTATTCCAAGGTTTCACTATAATCTAAAGACTCACAATTTGATTAACTGTGAGGGAGTCCTGCAGTCCAGACGCGCTATATTGTGGATGAGAGTTTAAATTGTGTCCCTTGCCTCTTAAGTGATACTATTGAAAGAAGTGTAGGGAAACTCTCTCTGGCATCCTTTCGGATATTCATCCTTCAAGCAACATCACTGGAGCGGAATATCAGGTTATTATCAGACTGTTATTTTGTAGGAGCTCCCTGTGCACAAATTGGCTGCTTTGCTTCCTATATTACAAGAGTAAGCACACATGGAACGTAATTAATTGTTGTTTGGTGTTTCATGGTGCCTTAGAAGATGTTTAGTCTGTACTATTCAAGAAAAGGGATGTAGTAGTTAGAGACTGAGGCTTTGTTCAACGAATTCTTATTTAAATCAGACATACTGTGTCCATTCTAATGACACACAATGTCAAAACACATGCTCCTCTCTTCAAAGTTTCTCCACCACGTGATCATGATATCATCATCAATGTAACTTCCTATGTACATGGACATGAGTTAACCTTTACTCTGCAGGTGAAAGCACACTATGGCAAGCTGATGGTTATTTAAAAAATGCAAAGTTAACGTTTTTTTTTAATCTCCCAGAAGACTGGAAAGTCATGAGATATGCTAAATGAGTGGAGATCCAGTGAAGCTGGACTTCAATCAGTCATAGCCAATGTTAGCTCCTTTACTGACAAAGATCTAATAGTTAACATTCATTTTCAAAACATCCAAACAGTCACAGCCATAATATTAGTCTACTAATCACTGTGAAACCAGACCCAGCACAAGCCTTGTTGCAAGATGAAAGACTTTTTATCTTCCAAGTTAGCTATAAATTAGCTTTGCCTGTGAGGAAGTAGGCCAAAGTAACCTTCACGGAGAATATATCCCCTGACAATGCCGGGAACAACATCGACTTGTTTCAGCAAGGAAAGCTGTCAACATACCAATAATTTGATCACATAGCATCCTCAATGCAGTAAAATGTTCCGAGGCACTTCATAGAAGCGTCATCCAACATAATATTTTTAAAAATTCATTAATGGGATGAGTGTGTCACTGGCGAGGCATTTATTGTCCATCCCTAATTGCCCAGAGGGCAGTTCAGAGTTCACATTGCTGTGGGCCTGGAGTCACATGTCAGCCAGACCAGGTAAGGATGGCAGTTTCCTTCCCTAAAGGATATTAGTGAACCAAGTGGATTTTTCCCAACAATCAGCAAAAGATTCATGGGTCATCATTAGATTCTTAATTCCAGATATTTATTGAATTTAAATGGCACCATCTACCATGGTGGGATTCGAACCCTAGTCCCCAGAATATTAACTGGGTGTCTGGATTAACAGTCCAGTGATAATTGCACTAGGCCATCACCTCCCCTGTTTGTAAGGCGATACAGGAGCCTAAAATCTTGGTCAGGGAGATTTTGATCTGTATCTTAAAGGAGGAAAGAGAGGTAAAGAATTAGAGAGATTTATGAAGTGAACTCCACAGGCCTGTAAAATTCAGCAGATGAAGTTACAGCCACTATTGGTGGGTCATAATGAGTCAGTGAGGCATCAGAGCCTAGAATTAGAGGAGCGCAGTGTTCTCAAAGGAAGAGCCTACAGAGATGAAGGGAAGAATTCAGAGGGAATCATGAAAAGAATTTTAGAGTGGACTGACAGACAAATTGGTGGAGCAGTTATGATTTCTGTGAAATTAGGAAGTAAATAGGAGTTAATGCAATGCCCTTCGACTTATCCATTTCCTCGGGTTAGCTGCTGTATAGTTTAGCAGCAGAAGCAAGCTGCGTACAGCAAAATATTTAACAAAGCAACTGACTGCTAAGAATGTCAATCATCAAAATATTATATTAGGTTAGTCTTGCAGCTTAAAATGTCCTCCTGTAAAATTGGTGTGATCAGGAGTCAATGTGAATTTGTTGTTGCATCACCAGATGTCATGGTTTCCAGTTCATTTTCTGTTGTCTATTTGGCCTTTCAGCAATATGTTGGTAAGCGGCCAACATTCTCCCTGCCCTCTCTATTCCCGAGTAAGCATGCCAGCCTCCTGCCCCCTCATCTCGACAGAACTACAACTGCCCCCAAGCATGGTGTTGCTGTTTGCTTGGGCAGTCAGGTGCATGAAGGCTCCAAGTGTTTACTGTTAACATGGCCTCTTGCCAAAAGGTCAGCACTTTTGTATTCTTTGGAGTAACATGATTTAAATTGGCAAATGCAGTGCATCATAATTGGTCCTACACTCTTGAAGCCATTCAAAATGCATTTGTTGGCTGCGTGTAAAATTCAGGCTCCAGATCAATGGCTGTCTTTCTTTCTCCAGTTGTATTCTTGTTTCAGTCTCCGTGATGAAGTGAGACATTTAGAAACACCTTTTTCTGCAATTGGAACGGTGCAAACTAAGTGTGTCTCTTTTGACGTCTGCCACACATAGACTCCCAGGCTTAATTTTTATTCCCTGATTACAAATACAGAGTTTTGACATTTTCCAGCTTTGCAAACCTGACCTAGGAGAAAGTTCCCCAGAAATTTGTATTTTTCTTTGAAGGTTAGGGTGAGAGATCCTGAGATTTCTGGGAATCATGACAAGCTAACCTAGGAATACTGCCATGACTGTTGGGTGCAGATATGGGCCAGGCAGAACCCCTTTACACTGGCACATCATCTGAAAATTAAACAAAGTAGAAAACAGTCCTCCAGCTCAGGTCTGTCACATCCCTTCACTCCCTACCCAGACACTCTCCATGCCCTATCATGCTAATTTATGCCTCCCACCCACCCATGGCTTATCGTATATGCCATTCTACACCATATCCCTCTGCCTTTCTGCACATCCCTTTGTAGCCCCAAGACAGCATATTGTCAACTCATGCTAATCTACACATCCATCCATCACCCTTTGTCTTCATACCAAACCATGCCAACTCACTCAATATCCACCCTGGGCAGACATCAAGAACTATGCTGAGGAGAAATAAAATGAAGCCCTAAGTTTCAATTGCTGATTCTTTTCTCAAACATGACTCATTGATTCAAACCCATTAATGCATGAACTTTTTTGGACAATATTATCTCTTTGTAAAACAAACATTTCATGCAAGACACTAAACCCTTGCAAAGGGTTTCACAGTACCACTTCAAAGTTTCTATAACCACTTGTAGCTGTAGCTGTCTATAAAGCTGTGAAATGGCAGGCATCCTACTGTGATAATACAAGGTTGTGAAATTATTTGTGAGCCCTAATCCAGTAATGATTAAATTGGTTAAGTTATGAGGAGGGATCATACAAATTAGGCTCTTCTCTCTAGAATTTAGAAGTTTAGAGGCTGATCTGTTTGAAATCTACAACAGTTTAACAGGAAAAGACAGGATAGATAAAGATAAGCTAATTCTGCTGATTGGGGATTCTAGAATCAGGAGCATTGTCTGAAAATTAGGGTCAGACTATTCAGGAGAGATGTTAAGAAGTACTTCTACACACAAAGGGTGGTAGATCTTTAGAACTCTCTTCCATAAATGGCAGTGGATGCAGTACGGTTATTAATTTTAAAGCCGAGGGAGATAAATTTTTGTTAACCAAAGGTTTTAAGGGATTAAAATAAAGGACTGCAGATGCTGGAGATCTGAAACAGAAACAGAAATTGCAGATGAAACTCAGCAGATCTGGCAGCAACAGCCGGAAGAAAGCCAAGTTAATGTTTCGAGTCCAGTGATTCGTCATAGATCATAGAATCCATACAGTGTAGACACAGGCTATTTGGCCTAGCAGGTCCACACTGACCCTCTGAAGAGCATCCTACCCAGACCCATCCTGCCACCCCATCCCTGTACTCCTGCTCCTAGCAGCTCTAACCAGTGCATTCTGTGTTTCCTACTCATGACTAACAAAAAAATGGCCATGATTAGAAACTGCTGCTGTTTCATTTGGCCGGCCATTTCTGTGGGCCGGGAAACTTACACTGCTGTGAGATTAACGTGCACATTTAACATACTTTGTTTTTATTCGCTTTTGGGTGTGGTTTTCTCTGGCTAGGCCAACATTCATTGCCCACCCTTAATTGCCCAGAGGGCAGTTAAAAGTCAACCACATTGCTGTGGGTCTTGAGTCACATGTAGGCCAAGCCAGGTAAGAATGGCATAAGTGAACAAGTTGGGATTTTCTGACAATCAGCATGTTCATCATTAAACTCTTAATTTCCAGATTCTCTATCAAATTTAATTTCCACTATTTGGTATGGCGGTATTTGAACCCGTGTCCCCAGAATATCAGTTTAGTTTCTGGATTAATGGTCTAGTGATAATACCACAAGACCATGGCTTCTGCCATATTTTGTTCACAATAATGGATACTGGAGACATAGGATACAGAAGCAGCAGTAAGCTATTTGGCATAACAAGCCTTGCATTCATCTACCTTATACTATCCCATACTATCTTCATTTTCCATAATATCTTTAATATCTATAAATTTATCAATCTTGGTATGGAACATACTGAGTGGCTGAGTTTCCGCAGCCTTCTGGAGTTGAGAATTCCAAAGATTCACCACCATCTGAGGAAAGAAACTTCGCCTCATCTCAGACCTAAATGATTGACCTTTTATTCTGAGACCATGTACCCTGGTTTCAAGTCCTCCTCAGCCAGGGGTAACATTCTTCCCGTATCTACTATGCCAAGCCCTGTAGCAATTTTATATGTTTTGAAGAGGCCACCTCTGAACTTTGAGAATACAGGCCCAGTCCCCTCAACCTTTCCCCGTAGGACAATGTCACCATGCCAAGGAAGAGCCTGTTCAATCTATGTTGCGGTCCGTCTATGGCAAGTGTATCCTTCTGTAGGTAAGGAACCCAAAACTGTGTGTAATACGTTAGGTGCGATGCAACCAAGCCGTCAGGATAAAATTGCACATCTACACAGGTTGTTTATGTATATATAAATGTTTATATAATCATGAGGGGCATGGATAGGGTGAACAGCCAATGTCTTTTTCCCGGGGTGGGGGAGTCCAAAACTAGAGGGCACAGGTTTAGAGTGAGAGGGGAAAGATTTAAAAGGGACCTAAGGGACAACATTTTCATGCAGAGGGTGGTGCATGTGTGGAACAAGAGGAAGTGATGGAGGCTGGTACAATTACAACGTTGAACAGGCATCTGGATGGGTACACAAATAGGAACCATTTAGAGCGATATGAGCCAAATGCTGACAAATGGGACTAGATTAATTTGGCATGGACAAGTTGGACCGAAGGGTCTGTTTCCATGCTGTACATCTCTATGACTCTATTACACTATATGATTGCATTGCTAATATAAAATGTATAGACAGGCCTAGAGTGCAGTTAATAAGTTCATAGTCTATTCCACACCTGTTTACTTTAGTGCTGTGTATGACATTTTTGGACTCCTTTTCTCTATAACCTATTTTCTCCTATTCTTTCTGCAACTGGCTTGGCAACTCATGCTGAAGTACTGAGTAATACTGCATCGAGAACGTTGAGATCTCAGCTGGACTATTGATAGATTATTCATCTTACTGAAAAGAGAGAAGGGAGAATAGAAGGAAGATAATAAGGATGAAAAGAAAGAGAGAGGGAGAGTATAAGGAAGGAAAGAAGCATCTCATCATTAAGATCTGTATCCATAAATTTCCAGACATCACCTGCAGTAACAAAAGCACTCATGAAAAGAAATTGAGATTAGAAAAAAAAATGTAGACATTAATTATAACTATTAAACAATACAAGACTTTTTTTGTAAAAATCTCCTCAATTTTACTCAAAGAGATTTCTGAAGTACATTTTAAATGCTGTTTGCTTGAATGTCTGAATCACTGGTGTGTTTGAGGCTTGTATTACACGATAGATTGAGATCAAGACCGACAGTGTTGCTAAGTAAATACACAGCAGTACATTAGCCCTGAGCTGCTTCACTTCAGACAGACAGAGACCACAGAATATTGCATTATTTATATAAACACACTATGCCCACAATACAAAGCACAGCTCTGAGTGCACATTATGGAAGAGTTTAAAGCCTATGTAAGACAGTTAAATATCAGGAATCAGCAGTAATGCCATAAGGGAACGAGTGAGGTGCAAAACAAAGGTTTTAGCACATTCAAGTTATATCATTCACCTCTTCTACTGTCAAAGGCTTATCCACTCTGGTGCTTTTTAAAAATTTTCAAGAAAATTTCCACTATTTTTATACTCCTTAAATATCAGACTTGGCTCAGTTGGCAGCACTTTCGCTCCTTATACAGTGGCTGTGTGTTTTAAGCCCCCACTCTAAAGATTTGAGTATATAATCTAGGCTAATGCTCCCGTGCAGTTCTAAGGGAATGTTGAAATGCCAGAGAAGTTGACTGTCAGGTAAAATGTCAAGCCACAGCCCCATGTATCAAAACATTTTGAGACATCATTCTCAGAGCTCTAATTCAGGATGGGGTGTAATTCCATTAGCATTGATGTATTCCCCAAACCAATTCTTTGTGAATTAGTCTAGACTGTGAGGGATGATGTGACCTAACTGGGTAACATGTTGTTCTGGATTCTTAGCATTACCTTTGAAATGATCTGGCTATAATTTTAAGGTTATGCTTTCTTGCTATGAAAGCCACCACAAGAGGAAATAATTTCTATCCATTCTATCAAATATTTAAGCCATTTTAAACGGCTCAATTAGATCAATCCTTAATCTGCTGTAATCAGGGGAATACAAGCATAATGTCAAGCAACGTGTCCTCAAAATTTAAACGTTGCATTCTTCATTCTTTAAATTTGCATAAACCTTCTATTTTAGTCTTATAACATCCATCTCATTTTTCTTACTGACCAAGGTTATTTAATTTTGAGGAATTTGTACATCTCCTGCATTCCGCCATATACATTTCTGAATACCCTCCACTCCTTATCTGTCATTTTATTCATTTAGAGTTTTAATTGAGAGGGCTAAAGATAGTCACCGAATTCAGCAGAAACATTGAATCTCTGCTAATGTTAGAAGTCTAATCTGGCATTGCCGCACTAGCTGACTGTTAAAATACTTCAATGTTACAATGAGAGGCAAATTCTTTGATGCATTCTCCCTAACTCTTGGTTTTAGCACTATCCACAGCCAAACTGCTGAGCTACCTCCAATGTGGCAAACTAGCCTCATGTATCTAATTTCACTTTGAACTCGTGTACGTATTAATGAATCCAAATTAAACTTACAAGAAAAAAATGTGGACGCAGCGGATCAAGTTTTATTGTCAAGACAATGCACATCTTTTTGGCAGATAGAATAGTGGCTTTTAAGAGGAGACTGGGTAAGTACCTGCAAGGAATAAAATGGCAGGTTTAAAGGCAAAAAGCGTTGAGGGGGGCCAGTTACAGAGAGCTGGCAGGGAATGAATGGGCTGAGAGGGCTCCTGAAAAGTAATCATTCCATGGTTCTGATTTTGATTTGTTCCTTGATCTTATTCAGCAGAATGTATTATTTATACGCTCATGGTTGATTGTATAATTTATGTACTCTGGCCACTAAAGTTTTAAGAGTTTCTTTCACCTCATTGATACTGTTAAACCAGTATCTGTGATCCAGCAGACTGGGGTGAAAAAACAAAAGTTGCTGGAAAAGCTCAGCAGGTCTGGCAGCATCTCTGGAGGAGAAAACAGAGTTAACCTTTCGGGTCCGGTGACCCTTCACTGGGGTAAGTAGTTCATTGCAACATTGACTTTTCTCATGTCAATTTGGTAGCACACCACTGCTAATTTTATACATTTCTAGCCCAGTCCTATTCCTTTTGTCTCTTGAGGTCATTTGGCAAAAAAGTAGACCCATTGACATCAGTGTTTGGGTCCAGAAATTCATCTATGGCGCATGTAATCACTTGTGGAATACTGATGCCACATCGGTGTGGGTGTTAGAGTGTAAGCATGAGAACTCTGCAGAACAGGAAGATCATGGTGGACATAGTAGGCCTTCCTCTTGGAATAGAACATGACTTGTAGAATGAACAGAGGTCGTACAGAGCAGGACAAGCTACTGGAAGAAAGGAGCTCTCAACAAAGTATATGGGCCCAGGGAAGAATAAACTGACCTGAAATCCAGTGATGAACAATGAATTGGGCAGGTATCCTTTACTCGGGAAGTCATAGAATCCCGATAGTATGGAAAGAAGCTGTTCAAACCATTGAATCTACACTGACCCTCCGAACAGCATCCAACCCAGATCCTGACCCTATCCCTGCATTTTCCATGGCCAATCCACCTAACCTGCACATCTTTGCACAGTGGGAGGAAACCTGTGTACCCAAAGGAAACCCACACAGACACCAGGAGAATGTGCAAACTCCACACAGACAGTCACCCAAGGCTGGAATTGAACCCGAGCCCCTGGTACTAGGAGGTAGCAACACTACCCACTGAGCCACCATACAATCCAACAAGTCTGCTGTGAGATCTGCTTCCTGTTGTATACTTCGGTTCTTGGTCATCTGAAATGATAAAAAGGAGAACGCTAGGGATGAGGGACACGAGAAAGCAAGAAGTGCAGGTTTACACTATGTACAGCCTATAAATCGAAAGGATACGTGGAATGAGGGTGAAGTGGGATCTGGGCAGGAGTACCACACACAAGGATACTGTCACGTTCAGTGGTCAGGTGTTGGCTACATCCTCAGCAAAGAGCTTTGTAATATCAGCCAACATGGTCTCCTACACTGATGTCAGAACATGCAGGCATGACTGTTCCACTCCAATATATTCCTGTTGCCTCCACTTATGTGCCACATTGTCCTGCAAAAGAAACAGCCACCTGTCAATAAGTATGGCTCACATTTGGAGAACGTGGCTTTCATGATTGAATACCTGAGAGCACGTGCAAGCTGTGAAACCTGGTGGGAAGCCTGCAGAAGTGCAAGATGGTATGAATTTGAGTACAGCGTATGAATATCAGGAATGAGTCCTGATTGCTAGAGATTGTTGTTAGGCTTGTGGTGAATTGAGCAATGTCTGAGATGCAGTTGGTAGGATGTGACATTTGAGGATACATTCACTGACCTTGGCCGCTTCTGTGAGATCACTGAATTTCTTGCAGCATGGCATCTGGAACTTTGGGGTTAAACTCCCAGCAACGACAACCTTCGGCATCTGCTTCTGCTGCTTGAGCACAATTTCTCTGGTGGCCTGCAGCCATTGAAGGCGGAGCATTTCTCCCCTCCTTTTCAGCTCCTCCAACCAGGACGTCCATGTGAAAGCCTTCGCTTTCCTAAAGTCTATCTGATCAGATTCAATTTCTGCCGGTTTGTCAGCATCCAGCCACAATGCATTGTCTCTCTCAATGGCCTAGATGAGCTTTAAGCAATCACAGTGCCAACAAGTTATACTTCTGGACCCAGTTTTTTTCTTTAACAGCAGAGGGACAGCATAATTCATGCTGGCTGCACATAGCAAATGTCAAATGTGTAAAAAATTGGCATGTTGCCTGCATTACATTGAAAGAGGTCAAGTTCATCACTCATAGGGCAGGCAAGTGTGGTTTAAGTGGAGGTTTTATCACACAAATTGTCCCATGCTTCAGCTATTACTCAGGTAACACATTCACTCTCTTACGATATCAGTCAAAATACAGAAGGCCTCATAGTCTGGCTGGATGATGTTTGACTTTCTTTTAAGCCTTTTAAACCCATTTTCGATATTTTTATCTCTTGTGAAGAGGAGAGTTCAAAGAAAATATTTCCTACTATCCTAATGACATTTTGTTTTTTGCCAGAGTTGCACATGGCCATATTTTGGAGATTAATCTTCACTTCCTGTAGACTCCAGGTTAATCCGTGATCAACTAATCTCAGAAACTGCTGGGAAAACTCAACCAGTACTGAAGAAATGGTCACTCGATCTGAAACATTAACCCTGCTCTCTCTCCGCAGATTCCACCAGGCCTGCTGAGTTTTCCTGGCGATTTCTGTTTAAGCTTTTGATTTCTGGCATCTGCAGTTCTTTGTTTTATTGTGTCAAATGGTCTCATTGAATGGCAGAGCACACTCAGTAGGCTGAATGCTTTACTTCTGCTGCTACATCTTTATGGCTGTAGAGTCTTATGGATTGGAATCTCCAAAATCTCAGGGTCTGTTTTTGAGAGCTACCTAATCCCTACAGTCTACTCAGGGCTTGATTCAATGGAAACTTTAGGAACATTTAAGGAGTCCCTCTGCTTTCGGAATATTTAAGGAGTTGATTTTGTATTTTCATTAAAAAGAAATATTTTTCCCCAATTCTACGTACTTCTCTCACGACACAATCCAAAAGAAAATTGTTTGTAGAAGAATTTGTTTCCAGGCCTGGTTTAGATTTATCATTTTTTGACATTTTAACGGTGCAAGTATAGATATTTTAAAATTAATAGTACAGGGTGTGATCTGAATCATCTACCAATCTGAGTTGGCTGTTGGTGTCAGGGCAACGATGCTGGGGAAGAGGTATATTTATTTATATCCAAAAAGGGAGCGAAGTAAAAAAAATCAATATACAACGAACAATCTCCATGACAACTTATTAAAATATATGGCATGAATAGGAACATGGAAAAAGATTTCTAACCCTGTGTGTCCTTTCTACCATTTAATGAAATCATAAATGACCTGTACCTAACCCCATTCAGTCACCATGGCTTCACAGTCTTTGTTTTCCTTCCCAACAACAATCCATTGATCTCAGGCTTGGGAATGCTAATTAATCCTGGCATTTTACAGTCTCTTTAGGATAAAACCCAACAACAACTTGGAACTATGTAGCACCTTTAACATAATTAAATGCCCAAAGGCATTTCCAGAAAGATGTTGCAAAACTTGAGAAGGTTCAGCAAAGATTTACAAGGATGTTGCCGGGATTGAAGGTTTTGAGCTATAAGGAGAGGCTGAACAGGTTGGGGTTACTTTCCTTGGAGCGTTGGAGGCTGAGGGATGACCTTATAGAGGTTTATAAAGTCGTGAGGGACATGGATAGGGTGCATAGACAAGGTCTTTTTCCCCAGTGTAGGGAAGTCTAAAATTATTTGCTATAGGTTTAAGGTGAGAGGGTGAAAATTTAAAAGGGACCTAAGGGGCAACTTTTTTTCACACAGAGGCTGGTGCATGTATACAATGAGCTGCCAGAGGAAGTGGTGAAGGCTCGTACAATTACAATATTTAAAAGGCATCTGGATGGGTGCATGAATAGAAAGGGTTTAGAGGGATATGAAGTAAATGCTGGCAAATAGGACTAGGTTAATTTAGGATAACTGGTCAGCACAGACAAGTTGGACTGAAGGGTCATTTCTGTGCCATACAGCTCTATGACTTAATGACAAGAGTACTATAAAACAAAACTTGATTTCGAGACATGTCAGGAGGCATTAGGTCAGGTGATCAAAGAAGCATCTTTTGATAAGTGTCCTAAAGGAGTAAAGGGAGATAGTGAGATGGAAATGGGTAAGGAGGAAATTCAGAGATTAGAGACTAGGCAGCTGAAGGCATAGCCATCAGTTATGAAGTGATTGGGGAAGTTCAAGAGCACAAAGTTTGAGAAACTTAAATATCTCAAGGGTTTGGGTAGTTAAGAACCGAGGAAGAAATAGCGTCAGGCGAGACTGCAGAAGGACTTGAAAACAGGATGAGAAGACTAAAATGGAGGTAATTCTTAAAAAGCTAAAGGAGACAACCTGCAAAATGATGAAGCCATCGATTCAAACTATCACAGAATTTCCCTTTTGTTCCTCACACCCCCATACCCTCTCACTTACTCAAAACCTATTACATTTCTTACTTCTCTCCCAGTTCTGAGGAAAGGACAACAATTTGGTGTGTTAACTTTGCTTCTGTCTTTCCCTTTGCAAAGATACTGTTAGATTTGCTGAGTATGTCTCGCATTTTCTGTTTATTTTTGTTTTAGATTTCCAACATCTTCAGTACTTTGCATTTGCTTGATCAGACATGTTCCACTTTACTGCTGCATCACCTGAAATCTATTCCAACTTGGAAACTGTATAGTAAAAAATGTATTAATCATATGTTTCCTGCAAGATGATTTCTAAGATGACACTCTCCTCTGCACTCTGCTTTGTGCCAGTTTTAAGTGACATTTATACTTGAATTTCTAGTCTCTTTGTCCTTCCAATTTTACATCTGTTGCTATTAAGAAAATATTTTGATTGTCATTCTTGGACTCAAAGTAGATGACTGCATACTCCCTCACATTAAGTTCCATCTGTCACAATTTTGTTCACTCATTGCCCTTTTGTAATCATCAGTTTCTCTCTACAGAATCCTCTGTGCCTCTGAAGTTGGAATCATTTAAAAACCTGGATCTCTAGCTCTCTCTTCCTGGATCCAAATCACTGCTACTATGGTGAAAGGCCTGAGTCCTAGTGTAGTTTTCTGGGAACATGATTCATTGTTCCAATAATCTCTTATTAAATGGATTCTACCAGTCCTTCTAGAATGTATCAACTAGCACACTCCTATCTACCATGTTAGTGAGCTCCACAAGTATTCATTGGACATGACCCACCCTTATAAATTCAAGCTGATTTCCTCATTCGCATTTGTTCAAACACTTAATTATTATGTCCCCGTTGTAATTGAGATACCTTGTTTCTGTCGTGAAGCTACTCTTATAACACTTTCAAAATGACAAATGAAATGTTCCACTGAAGACCAATAATCACTTCCTTTAATAATCCTGAAGATTTCAATTGCCAATCCTCCTCCTTACCTGTGATATGATGAGGACAGCACCTCTGCTAACACCTAGACAAGCAATGGGAAGCATATCATCTCACAGGTGACTCCCCATTCTACCATGAATGAACTAATATCAGTTTGTGCAGTAATAGGGGTGCTACAACTTGCATCAATAAACTACTCAATAAACTAAATAAAAGGAATATTGTCCTTCATTGTTAGAGGGATGGAGTTTAAAAATAGGGAGGTTATGCTACAGCTATATAGGGTGCTGTTGAGGCCACACCTGGAGTACTGTGTACAGCTTTGGTCTCCTTACTTAAGAAAAGATGTATTGGTAATGGAAAGGGTGCAGAGGAGGTTCGCTAGGTTGATTCCAGAGATGAGAGGGTTGGCTTATGAGGAGAGATTGATTAGACTGGGATTATACTCATTGGAATTTAGAGGATGGGGTGGGGATGGGTGGAGGATTTTATACAAACATGTAAAATTGTGAAGGGAATAGATAAGATAGAAGCAGGGAGCATGTTTTCACTGGTGGGTGAAGCTAGAACTAGGAAGCATAACCTAAAAAAAGGCGGAGCAGATTTAGGGCTGAGTTGAGGAGGAACTTCTTCTGTGGAATTCTCTGTCCGGTGAAGTAGTTGAGGCTACCTCATTGAATGTTTTTAAGGCAAAGATAGATAGATTTTTGAACAGCAAAGGAATTGAGGATTATGGTGAGTGGGCAGGTAAATGGAGCTGAGTCCACAAAAAGATCAGCCATGAACTTATTGAATGGTGGAGTAGGGTCAACAATCCACATGGCCTACTCCTGCTCCTGTTTCTAATTTCTCATGTTCTTATGTGCCCGACATTCCTGCTTGCTGTCCAGTGCTGAAATTTATTCAATGTGCACTGAGCTTGAGTCATAACAGGGCTAAGTTTGTCCATGAATCTCAATTCATCCCCCCCTCCCATCTCTGTGATCCATTACCAGTCAACAAGAGACAGCACTTGTAAATGAAACAGGGAGAAAAAATTGGCAACAGGATGTTATAAAATATGTTAAATCGCCCTCTGATTGTTCTAGGTAGGGTATAACTAGCTTAATAATGAAAGCAAAAGGTGATTTGACACCACATTGAATTGAAAACAAAATACTTAGTGCGTTCTTGAATGTGGAATATTGAAAGACCAGAGAGTTGAGCCCACGCAAACATTGCTTTGTGCCTCATGAATATTCATATGCTTTAGTTACTGGAACAATTTCATATTGAATGATGAATCATTGCATCTCACAAGATTATGTGGGTACAGATGAGGAAGGCAATTCGGTTCATTTTCACTCAACCATCTAGGAAAACCTTACACTCATCTCCCACTGCCACAACTATCCAATTCTGAACTAATCCCAGCTTTTTCATCTCTGGCTTTACCGAGAAGGCTGTTCCAGGGTGATTCCCAATCTTCCTTTACCCTACCAGCATTGTGGAAGGATGTCCACCATTGGGTGCAGAAGTACAAGGAAAAGGGCCTATCACTATGATCTTCTCAAAGGCAAATAAGCATGGTCTAAAAATGTCAGATCTTCATCCCAAGAATGAATTTCAAAAAGAGAAAATAAGCTGGTCTGCACGCATGTGGGAGGATACTCCAACTAGGAAGCTTCAAGGTCAAATATTCTTCACATCCAGCATCCATATATGCAGCAGTTCAAGTGGGACCACAGTCTGGGGTGGTTTCCACTGTGCTTTCGGGGGACTGTGTCATCAGAATAGCTCGAAGTTGAAGGGGTGCAGCACAGACATACAAGAATGGTCCCAGGGCTAAAAGGTGTAAATTATGATGACAGGTCACACAGACTGGATTAGTACTCTCTTGAGTATAGAAATTTAGGGTACATTGCTTTTAGGGGAGGCAATGGCCTAGTGGTATTATCACTAGACTATTAATCCAGAAACTCTGTTAATGTTCTGGGGTCCTGGTTCAAATCCCACCATGGCACATCATAGAATTCCTACAGTGTGGAAGCAAGCCATTCAGCCCATGATGTCCCAGACCAACCCTCCAAAGAGCATCCCACCCTGACCCCTAACACTGTATTTCCCCTGGCTGATCCACCTAACCTACACAAGCCTGGACACTATAGAAAATTTAACATGGCCAATCCACATCAACTGCACATCTTTGGACTGTGGGAGGAAACTGGAACACCAAGAGGAAATTCACGCAGACATAGAGAAAATGTGCAAACTCCACACAGACAGGTGACTGATGCTGGAGTCAAACCCTATCCCTGGTGCTGTGAGCCAGCAGTGCTAAACGCTGTGCCACCCCTTCACATGGTGGAATTTGAATTCAAGAAAAGAAAGTCTGGAATTAAGAATCTACTGAGGACCACGAATCCATTGCTGACTGTCAGGAAAAACCCATCTGGCCCACTAATGCCCTTCAGGGAAGGAAATCTTCCATCCTTACCTGGTCGGGTGTACATATGACTCCAGACCCACAGCAATGTGGTTGACTCTCAACTGCACTCTGGGCAATTCGGAATGGGCAATAAATGCTGGCCTAACCAGCAATGCCCATGTCCTGAGAATCAGTAGGAAACTGAGACATGCTGGTATGGACAAGGTGGGCTGAATAGTCTTCTTCTGCTATGAAACATTCTGATAGAGTGAAGGCCACAGTCAAGTCAGCCATGATCTTGTCAAATAGTGGAGCAGGCTCTCGGGACTGGATGGCCTATTGTCCGAATTCATTGGCTCAGCCTTATTTCTTGGCTGAGTCTCAGTTTGTTGAAGTTTCACAGAGCGTTTCTCGGGTGAGTGAGACCTCCCACCATATCTTGCCAAACATGCTCCATTAGTTACATATACTGACCTTATGGCTCCCATCTTGTCTCAATCTAACCCCATTCTTTCACTTGCCATATCTAAAAAATAAACTGACCACTTGCCAGTCTATCCCAGAATAGACATGGACAAGCACTGACTCTCCGGAGTTCTCCTGCACGGCTTCTGATGCTCCCCCCAGGCCTGGGGCATACGAGGGAAAATTGGTGCCCTGCTTTGTGAGAGGTCCTGATGGACAGGGTTGTGTCAATGGGGTATATTTTCTATTATCACAGCCCTGTCAGAGGAGGCCAAGATACCAGACCATGCCAGCCTGGTCTGAGGCTGCCACCCGCATCAGTCATCTGGAGGAATGTGAAGTGAAGTAACAAGAGTGTCAACAATCTTCGCCACTCCATCAGTAAAAGCACTACCACCTCCTCACCAACATCTTGCACTTCATTCTTTCTCTCCCAATGTGCCTACCTCTCACCGAGGCTCGTGAGCTATTACTCCCACCATTGTCTGCAACATCTTCCCTTAGTCACTATCGCAAACCCCAGTCCCTGGGCACCACTGACAATGTGTGCTGGCTGCGCTGCTTACTCACTTACTCAGGATACGTGCCCACCCTGCAGCAATGGCTGTGCCAACCACCTTCTTCTCCCTTAAAACCTGCCCCCCTCCACCTCATTCCAGGAGGCAAACAGTGTCCAAAAGGGCAGAAAGAATCAAGAGTCTTTGACTGTCCTGAGTGACTGACTGGCCAGGTCCAAATCCTTGGACTGGTATCAGAGGCTGCCCTTGATTATTGTGCCAGGTCCCTTGACCATTGGTTGTCCCCTTTGACTTGGTGGAGAACTGGTGATAACCATGACAAGCCTGCTGGCTTTGGATCTGCACTAAACCACACAACAATACAAAAGCATTGTAAGCCTGGTGTGGTTAGCTGAGGGACAAGGTGAGAACAAGACAAGGTGAGGCAGGGATGCTTTGAGCATCCAGGGAGGCTCAAAATGATTGAGCGCCAAGGGAGTTAGCAGGGAGCCTTGGGATACAGCTGCCCCAATCCTTGAGGTGGCCAGGTGTCCCTGAATAAGGCCACATTTGGATTATTGCAAGCAGTTCTGGTCATCCTACTACAGAAGGAATAGTATCAAACTGGGAAGAGTGCAGAAAAAATTTACTAGGATGTTACCGGGACCAGAAGGTTTCTATTGTAGAGAGAGGGTGGATAGGCTGGGACATTTTTTTCCCTGGATCATCGGAGGCTGAGGGGTCACCTTGTAGAGGTCTATAAAATCCTGAGAGGAAGTTTTTAAATTCATTCATGGGATGTGGTCATCACTGGCTCGGCAGCATTTATTGTCCATCCCTAATTGCCCAGAGGCAGTTAAGAGTCAACCACATGTAGGCCAGACCAGGTAAAGATGGCAGTTTCCTTCCCTAAAGGATATGAGTGAACCAGATGAGTTTTTAATGACAATCAACACTGGATTCACGGTCATCATTAGATGATTAATTCCAGATATTTACTGAATTCAAATTCCACCATCAGCCATGGCGGGATTCAAACCCAGGTCTCCAGGATGTTGTCTGGATCTCTGGATTAACAGTTCAGGGATAATACCACTAGGCCATTGCCTTCCTGCATGGATAAAGCAGATAGCCAACATCTTTTCCCCATGGTAGGGGTGTCTAAAACTAGAGGGCATTGGTTTAAGGTGAGAAGGGAGAGGTATAAAATGGTCCAGAGGGGCAAACTTCCTCACAGAGGGTGGTGAGTGTCTGGAACAGACTGCCAGAGGTAGTGGTGGAGGGGATTACAATTTTGTCATTTAAGAAACATTTGGACAGGTACATGTGTGGGATAATTTTAAAGGGTTATGGACCAAATGCAGGCAAATGGGACTAGATTAGTTGTGAAAACTGGGCAGCATGGGCAAGTTGGGCTAAAGGGCCTGTTTCCATGCTGTAAACCTCAATCACTGGATGACACAGTGACAATGATAAGTTCCTCTGAGGTGTAGCAATGAAGGACAGAAACTTCCTGTAAATGGATCGGAGATCTGCCATGAGGGAGTCCATCTCATGTCAGATGCCAATGCCCGTGGGTGTTGGGTACATCTGGCCACTGCCCATGAAGCATGCCCTGAGATGTTGGTGCATGATTTCCAATGTGGCAGTCGCATGGAGCGAGTGGCAAATTGAAATTGCCAGACACCCCATCTCATTGCCGTGCTGAAAACTTGCGGTATCCACTTAACAGCCAGTGGTACGATAAAAAACAACGTATTAATGTGAGGTTGTCAGTTAATAAGGCTGTTACCAAGCAATAATCTCCATTAATAGGTAACTATTGCTGTCCACATCATTTAGACATCTGGGTTATTGTTTTTTTATTGGATGAATCCAGACCAAGAGGCGATAACTCTAAAATTAGACCTGGGCTATGGAGGGGTGATGTTGGGAAACACTACCTTAAATGAAAGGGTCATAGAAAATTAGAACATCTCTCCCAGGACGCTTCCCACACCCCAAACCCCGCCCCCCCTCCCCCCCCCCAACCAAGAAGCTGTTGAGACTCAGGAGCAATTGAAAATTTAAAGCTAATTTTGATGGAGTTTTGTTAGTCAAAAATATTAATTTGTTGTGGATCTTTTATGGAACATTTTTATTGTTTGTTCTTAGAATGCAAGTGACACCAGGAAGGCCAGCAATTGCTGTCCATCTCTAATTTGCTTTTGCAAAGGTAATGGTGAGCCACTTTCTTTAACAACTGCAAAGGTGTAGATACACCAACAATGCTGATTGGAGGGGAGTTCCAGGATTATATCCCAGTGACAGTGAAGGAACAGCGATATTACTCCTAGCCAGAATGATTTAAGACTTGGGGAGCAGAGTGTGAAATCTTATGCATTTGACATCCTTTTCCTTCTAGCTAGTATTGTTCAATTGAAATTGTTTTGAAATGTGTTTGATTTTCCCATGTGTTCTTGGGATGCGGATGTCTCTGTCTAGCCAGCATTTATTGCCCATACCTAATTTCCCTTGAGCATCAGGCAGTGAGTTCCCTTCTTGAACCAATGCAGTCCATTTGGTATAGGCAGAGTTAAAATGCATTCAGGTGGGAGTTCCAGGATTTTGACGCAACATACAGTGAAGGAACTGCGATATAGTTCCAAGTCAGGATGGTGAGTGGCTTGGAGGGGAACTTGCAGGTGTTCCCCTGTATCTGCTTCGTTTGTCCTTCTAGATGGAAGTAGTCATGGGTTTAGAAGGTGCTGTCCAAGGTGCCTTTGTGAGTTGCTGCAATGCATCTTATAGATTGTAATCAATGCTGGTACTCTGCGTTGAAGGTGGAGAGACTGGACATTTATCAGTGGGGTGACAATCAAATGGGCTGCTTTGTCCTGGATAGTGTCACTCTTCTTGAGTGTTGTTGGAGCTGTACCCAAGAGGCAAATGGGGAGTATTCCATCACACTGCTGGCTTGTGCCTTGTTGATGGTGGATACGCTTTGGAGAAATGAGTCACTCACCACAGGATTCCTAGCTATTGATTTGCTGTTGTAGCCATTGTATTTATGTGTTTAGTTCTGTTCATTTCTGGTCAATGGTAACACCCAGGATGTTGATAATGGGGTATTCAATGATTGTAATGCCTTTGAATGTCAAGAAGCAATGGTTAGATTCTGCTTTGTTGGAAATGATCATTTCCTTGCACTTACGTGACATAGATGTTACTTGCCACTTGTCAACTCAAGCCTCGATATTGTCCAGATCTTGTTGCTTTTGAGCATGGACTGTTTTGGTGTTTGAGGAGTTGCAAATGGTGCTGAACATTGTGCAAACATTGGCGAACATTCCTACTTCAGACGTTATGATGGACTGCTCCGGGTGAACTGGCCCACCTCCCTCATTCACAACTGTCTTCCTTTGTGCCTGGTATGATTCCAACCAGCAGAGAGTTTTCCCCTGATCCCAATTCACTCCAATTTTTATTGGGTTCCCGATAATACAATCAGTCAAAAGCAGCCTTGATGTCAAGGACTGTCACTCTCACCTCACCTCTGGAATTCAGCTCTTCTGTCCATGTTTGAACCAAAGCTGTACTGAGCCCAGGAGCTGAGTGGCCCTGGTGGAACCCAAACTGGGCGTCACTGAGCACGTTATTGCTGAGCAGGTGCTGCTTGATAGCATTATCAATGACACCTTCTATCACTTTACCAATAATCGAGAGTAGACTGATGGGACTGTAATTGGCTGGGTTGGATTTATCCTGCTTTTTATGTACAGGACATATGAGAGCAATTTTCCACATTGTCAAGTAGATGCCAGTGTTGTAATTGTATTGTAATAGCTTGGCCAGGGGTTCAGCCAGTTCTGGAGGACAGGTTTTCAATACTATTGCTGAAATGTTGTCAGGGCCCATTGCCTTTGAAGCATCCTTTGCCTTGAACCATCTTCTGAGACATTCTAGTGGTTGATACAACTGAATGGCCATTTCAGTTAAGAGTCATTCACATCATTGTGTGTTTGGAGCCAAATGTATGCCAGACCAGGTAATGATAGCAGATTTCCTTATTAAAGGATGGTAGTGAATCATATGGGTTTTTATGACATGGTTGTCATTAAACTTTTGTCTCTAGAGTTGTTTTATTGAAATCTGTCTGTGGTTGTCCCTAAAACATTCCCTGGGTCTCTGAATTAATAATCCATTGCAATTACACTAGGGCGTCCACTTTAAAAAGAAAGTCACATATGCAGAATTTTGATGATATCAATTGTAAATAGGCTAATCACAAGAAAGTTTAACTACCGTATCAAGCCATCACCTCTAAGTAACATATTTTAAATGTCCAAAATTTGCTTTTTCAAAGTTGATTACTATTTTCTAGTTATTTTGGGGTATGTTAGTAAGGTTCTTCATGGGATAGACCAGAGGAGCTGAGAATTCCAGGAGAAGATCAAAGGGATAGTTAAAAATGTTATGCAAAAATTTGAAGAGACTTTTTACAGTAGGAAGGGACAAGAACAAGGGTTGGGAGCTGATGAATAAGGATTTACAATAATTGGCAGACGAACCCCAGCTGGAATGAGGAGAGTTTTTTTTTCACATTTACAATGCACTATATAATAAAAGTCACCATAGTTCCAATCCCTCCTTAGAGAGAGATGAATGGTGGTGAGTTTATCCTGATTGTCACCATGTCCCAAGCAATTGAAAAGTGATTCAGAAAGAGAGCAGCATGGTGGCCCAGTGGTTAGCACAGCTGTCTCACAGTGTCAGGGACCCCAGTTTGATTTCCAGCTTTGGGTAACTGTCTGTGTGGAGTTTGCACATTCTCCCTGTGTGTGTGTGGGTTTCCTCCAGGTTCTCCAGTTTCCTCCCTCAGTCCAAAGATGTGTAGTTAGCCATGGGAAATGCAGAGTTACAGGGACTAGGTAAGGGGTTTAATTCCAGTGGGATGCTCTTCAAAAAGTCAGTGCAGACTCAGTGGGCTGAATGGCCTCTATCTGCACTGTAGGGATTCCATGATGCTACGACCTTTGTGGTAATTTCAGCTGATGTGGGAATTGAACCCATGCTGTCGGCATCACTTTATACCACAAACCATCCAGCCAACTGACCTTCTGTACGGAAGGGGGATGAAAGCACATTCAAAAGTAACTTTCAGATGGGAATTTCAATATATCCAGGACTATGGGCCCACAGCAGAGGAGTGGACCTAATCAGATAGCTCTTTAAAACGGCTAGCATAATCTTGATGAGCTGAATGGCCTTTATCTGTGCTTCAAGATTCTATAAATTTGGCACTGCCAGAGAGGGATACAGACTGAATGCTCTGGGAAAATGGAGGTAATTTTCCTTCAGCAGTGTGTTATTTATTGATAGAGTTCAGTACTCCTACTATAACCTAGGCTGCACCCGACCAGGACTGACTGAATGTAGAAAGCTGAAGAGTACAGTCTCATTCGTCATCAGAAACATCACTTATCATCAGAGAACAGGAGAACAGGGAAAGAAAGATAACAGTAGGGGGAAGAAAATTCTATTTCACATGGTTTGAAGTGAATTCTGAAGGAAATACATTATTTACATAGACTGATATTCTAAGTGCTTCTCAGTCACATTTCACTTGTCCTGTGTCTTAATCCTTTATTAGCTCTACCTTCCTACTCCTGCGTCTAATGCAAGCTTCTTGTCTGTGCTGTATGAATGGTTACAGAGTTTAATTCTTTTCTGTCTTTCCAAAATGAATCCCTGCACTGATTGAGGGTTTGCTTCATTGTCTGTAACCTCGATGTGATGTGTTCTTTCCCCACCAGTTTTTATTCCTTCCAGTTTGCTTCAAGGAGTGGACAGGGGATAGCAGCTTCTAATTGCAGGAATCGATGTTTATTTCATTGAAAACCTGCATTTCTATCGTGCCTTTCAACACTTTAGGCTATCCAAAATGTTTTATCACCATTACATTGATATTACAGTTACTGCCGTATATTATAAGCAACATTATAATTATTACAATATTATATTAAGGTACTGTTGAGGTATTGTACTGTAATGCAGTGAGACCTTCTACCAATTTGCACACAGCAAGCTCCCACTGTATCAATTTGATAATGACCAGATAATATTTTTTAATCATCTTGGTTGACAGATCCATGTTGGCCTATACACTGGGATCATTTCTCCCTCTTTCTTTGAAAAGTGCTGTGGTATCTTTTCCATCTATCTGAGACAGCAGTCTTCTTTTCCACCAAAACCCTACCTTTGACAATGCAGTCCTCGCTCAGGGTGGTATTGAAGGATTGGCCTGCATTATGCATTGAGGACTCTGCATGCATTTTGAGTCCACAATTTTCTGTTTCAGAGATGAAAGCCAGAGTGACAATTATATAAGGGATGAGACAAAGAACAATAGCTTTCTATTTTCTTTTGAGGCAATTTCCTTTAAACTCAATCTCGGGTCTAATTCCCAGTTAAGGGCTAAATCTTGCCCATGGCAGTGTGAACGCTTACCTCTGTTCTAATTTATATCATGTTATAAAATCATGTATATTGGCCCTTGGCCTGTTGTTTAGCAAGCTTGATTTTTACTGAGCTTCATAACAGCAAGAAGCATAATTTGTAGAAGGTTGTAATGTAACTCTTGGCTTACAATCAACACTATTGTAAATTCACCATAGAGTGCTTCTTTTCTCGAAAGAAGAGTAATGCAGATGAGAGATTGGGAGCTTTGCATCTGGCAGTGCTCCCAGCTGATCATTGCATATGGTTTATGGAAACAAATTAAAGTGAACAATCAGAAGTTTTGTTTTGTGAATTCAGATAATTTCCCCAAGCATCAGAGAAAGATCTGGAATGTGTTTCTGAAATGTTTTTGCAACAGTAATGCAGAGAATTACCTGGAGTCTACTGTACAGAAACAGGTCTACTCAGTCCGTAGGGTTTGCATCAGTGATGATGTTCCACATGAGCCTCCTTTAAAAAAATGTATTCTTTAGTGGGATGTGCCACCAATTGTTGTCCATTCCTAACTGACATAGAACTATGTGGCTTACTAGACCATTTCAGAGGGCAGTTAGGAGTCAAACACATTGCTGTGGATCTGAGCCAGATGTAAGCTCGATCGGGTAAGGATAGCAGATCTGGAACAAACAAAAGCAGAAATTGTTGGAGAAACTCAGCTAGTCTGAGAGTATCTATGGACTTAATACAGAGTTAACGTATTGAGTCCTTGCATAACGGACAGTGAATGAAATGGGTTTATCATTTTATCATGGCAGCTTATCTTTCTATTCCTTTCTCCCTCTTCAGTATATATCTAGATCCTTCATAAATGCATCTTTGCTATTCATCTCACTATTCCTTGTGGCAGAGAGTTTGACATTCTTAATCCTCTTTCAGATAAAGTTATTTCTCCCGAATTCCCTGTAGATCAGCTCCACAAGTAAAAATGTCATCTCTAAGTCTACTCTATCAAACGCCTTCATAATGTCCACTAATTGTCATTGATGCCCTTAAGGGAAGGAAATCTGCCATCCTTACCTGGTCTGGCCTTCACGTGACTCCACACCCACAATGATGTGGCTGACTGCTAACCGGCCTCCAGGCAATGAGGGGGGGAATAAATTGGTCTAGCCAGCAATGGTCTACATCCCACGAATGTTTTTCTTTTAAAAAAGACCTAATTTTAATTGCACTGATTTAGAAATTGCAAACAAGTTATGTGGAACATTATTCTTGGGCAGAGATCCAACCATATCCTAATTAAACTGGTTAGTAAGGTTAGATCACATGGGATCCAGGGGGAGCTAGTAAATTGGACATAAAATTGGCTTGAAGACAGAGGGTGGTGGTCGAGTGTTACTTTTCAGACTGGAGGCCTGTGACCAGCAGTGTGGTACAAGGATGTGCAGGTTAGAGTGGATTGGCCTTGTTAAATTGCCCATAGTGTCCAATTAGATGGATTAGCCATGGGAAATGCAGGGTTACAGAGATAGGATAGACGAGTAAGCCTAGGTGGGATATTCTTCAGAGAGTTAGTGTGGACTTGTTGGGCCAAATGGCTTGTTTCCACACTGTAGGGATTCTATGGATTCTATTCTATGGATTGGTGCTGGGTCCGCTGTTGTTCATCATTTGTATAGACTTAGATGATGATATAGGAGCCATAGTTATGAAGTTTGCAGATGACACCAAAACAGGTGGTGTAATGGACAGTGCAGATTATCTCAGAGTACAGTTAGGATCAGGTGGGCCAATGGGCTGAGATAGGTGGTAGATGGAGTTTAACTTCGATAAATGTGAGATGTTGTATTTTGGTAAGGCAAACCAGGGCAGGACTTATACAGTTAATGTTAGGACCCTGGGGACTGTTATCAAACAAGGAGACCTAGGAGTGCAGGTGCATAGTTCCTTGAAACTGGAGTCACAGCTTGACAAGGTGGTAAAGAATGCATTTGGCATGCTTGTCTTCTCTGGTCAGAACATTGAGTGTAGGATTTGAGACATCATGTTGTGGCTGTGCAGGACATTGGTGAGGCCACTTTTCAAATACTGCTTACAGTTCTGGTCACTCTTTTATAGGAAGGATGTTGTTAAGCTTGAGAGGGTGCAGAAAAGATTTACAAGGTTTTACCATGACTGGAGGGTTTGAGCTATAGGGAGAAGCTGAATAGGCTGGGGCTATTTTCCCTGGAATGTCAAAGGCTCAGGGGTGACTTATTCGAGGTTTATAAAATCATGAATGGCATGGATAGGGTGAATAGCCAAGGTCTTTTTCTTAGGGTGGGAGAGTCCAAAACTGGACGGTGTAGGTTTAAGTTGAAAGGGACAAGATTTAAAAGTGACCTGAGGGGTAACTTTCTCATACAGAAGGTGGTGCTGGCACAGATGAATTAGACTGCAGGGTCTGTTTCCGTGCTGTACGACTCTATGATTCTATAGCTCAATCATTGAAGGGCCGCACCCACGGTACATTCTGTTTCATTCTTACCCTCAGTGCTTCTTACAAACGGTGATTCAATGACTAGGAAAGATTGGTTTGGCAGTAAATAAGATGTATCACACCAGTAACAAGGGTACTTAAACTGAAATGGATGGACTCTAATATTTATTTGGGCAGTTTGGTTCATTTCTGCGATATCAATGTAGGAACAATATGTCGTTCTGTACATTTGGATCAGGAGCCAGATGGTGAAAAAGTGCTTTTATAGAATCAAAGAGTTAGCACAGTGCAGAAAGAAGCTATTCAGGCTGTTACACTGTCCTATTTTGGACTCTCCCACCGTAAGAAAAAGACCTGGGCTGTACACCCTATCCATAGCCCTTCATGATTTTGCAGACTGGTTCTCTGCAAAACAAACTAAAATAAAGAACTATGGATGCTAGAAATCAAAAACAAAAACAGAAATTCTTGGAGAAACTCGGCAGGCCTGGCAGCATCTGTGGGGAGAGAAACAGAGTTAACACTTCGGGTTCAGTTACGTTTTATCGAAATGCTCATCACTGATTTCTGGCAAAGGGTCACTGGACCCAAAACGTTCACTTTGCTTTCTCCCCACACATGCTGCCAGACCTGCTGAGTTTCTTTAGCAATTTCCGTTTTTGTTGAAGAAAAATGACTTGCCTGAGTGTTGCTAAATAAAAGGCATGTGTTGTCCAAGAATTTCCTGTTGGGCTCTTCAGGACAGAAGCACAAGAATACCGTATTTCAAAGGGAACAGCAATTTATACAGTACAAGAAATATTGTAGCAAAAGGAAGACATGACATTTCCGTCACAGCATGACAACACATTAACCAATCAGAGTCCATTTGCTAATCTTATTTCCTATGCAGCATAACTTGTTGTTCCATTTGAAATTCAGTAATTTGCAATGAAACATGGAAAACTTTGACAGTGTGACTTTCTTTTTGCAGTAGCTTTCAAGGATTGAACAATTTGTCTGCAGGAAGAAATAAATATTTTGGTATTGATTTACCAGCCGGACTTCTCCTGTCCAGGAGTGACATTTGCAAGGTGCACTCTTTAAAAAATTCACAGTCATAGAGTGACAGAGTCATAGACTCACAGATTTGTACAGCACAGATACAGACCAAAAAACAGAAGTTGCCGGAAAAGCTCAGCAGGCCTGGCAGCATCTGTGAAAAAAAGATCAGGGTTAATGTTTCAGGTCCTGTGGCCCTTCCTCAGAACAGATACAGACCCTTTGGTCCAACTTGGCCTTGCCACAGATATCCTAAATGAATCTAGTCTTCAGACCTAGATTTTATATTATCTCAGGTTACTGCCTTGGCTCAGTTAGCAGCATTCTTGCACAAGTCAGAAGATCTCAGGTTCAATTATCAACACAAGTTACTTGATTACAGCACAGGCATACTTTCTGGGGAAGTACTGGGGAACTGCTGCAATGTCAAAGTGCCATTTTTTGGATGAAATATTAATTAGGACCTATTTCATCTCGCAGATATAAAAGATCCCATGCCAACATTTAGCGAAGAACATAATTCTCTAGTTTCATGACCAACATTGATCTCTCAAGTATCATCACCAAAAACTAGATGCTCCAGTCATCTTTATCTCCCTGCTACTTGTGGAATTTTGAGTTGTGCAATCAATGTTGCCATTTTGACTGCTTTACTATTGCGGCTGCACTTCCAAACGCTCTTTCAGATGTTGCAAAATTCATGATACAGTGCACATCGCTTTGTGATTTAAATGTAACCTTACAGAACATCAAATCTTGCAGAACCGTTGGTCAGACCATGACATTCCACGAGAAGCCCAGGTGACAAACAGCAGCCATTTTGGGAAGAAGAACATATTTGATTTGATTTGATTTATGATTGTCACACGTACCTAAGTACAGTGAAAAGTTTTGTGTTGCGTGCAATATGGGCAGATAATAACATGCAAAGATCACAGAGTGATTGAACAGAGTGAGGAATACAATAGGAGACAACTCAATGGGGAGAGTGGCTTGCTTTTGCCTCATTAAATTCCACATATTTTGTTGATGGATTGGCACTTTTGCTGTATGAAAAGGGAAAGTTGCCTTTTTATAGCACCCTTCATGACTTCAGGACATGGAAAAGTATTGCCAATTGCCGCTGTAATGTCACAAACATGGCAGATGATTTACACAAGCAAGCTCCCACAAATAATAAAGGAAAGTGACTGCATCACGTGTCATATTGATGATGGTTTAGGGATAAATACAAAGTAGGGTATGAGGGAAAACATTGCTCTTTTTCTGGAAATAGTATGCTGGGCTCAATTCCATTCAGCTGAAGGCAGCCAGGACCTTGGTTTACTGTCTCACCCAGGAGACTATAGCACTTTGGGGTGGCATGGTTGCTCAGTGGTTAGCACTGCTGCGTCACAGCACCAGGGACCTGGGTTCGATTCCAGCCTCAGGTGACTGTCTGTGTGGAGCTTGCATGTTCTACCCGTGTCTGGGTGGGTTTCCTCCAGGTGCTCTGGTTTCTTCCCACAGTCCAAAGATGTGCAGGTTAGGTAGATTGGCCATACTAAATTGCCTGTAGTGTCCAGGGATGTGTAGATTAGGTGGGTTATAGGGGATGGGTCTGGGTGGGATGCTCTGAGTTTCGGTGTGGACTTGTTGGGCTGAAGGGCCTGTTTCCACACAGTAGGGATTGTTCTAAGATTACCGTATTGGGTTTATGCTCTAAGGTTTCTGTTTTGGACTTTGAACACACAACCTACTGGCTCAAAAGTAAGTGTCCGTTGGCTGACAACAATGCATTCTATGACCATGCTAATACAGCAAACAAGCTCTATCCTCTGCTAAGGCCAGAACAGGAGAAGATTCATTTCGCAGCGGAGGACAATACTGGCTGTGCGTCAACATTTGCTCCCCAGAGGGTGGACAGAAGGCTGGTAGAACCGGATGCTCATACTGTATGGCAGTCCTTCTAGATAATAACAATAATAAAGCTTTGAGATAACAAGATGT
>JAHRHZ010000093.1:865193-915714 GCA_024137785.1 Ginglymostoma cirratum | reverse complement strand
GTCCTTCTAGATAATAACAATAATAAAGCTTTGAGATAACAAGATGTGGAGCTGGATGAACACAGCAGGCCAAGCAGCAGAGGAGCAGGAAGGCTGACGTTTCAGGCCTAGATTTCTGAAGAAGGGTCTAAGCCCGAAACGTCAGCTTTCCTGCTCCTCTGATGCTGCTTGGCCTGCTGTGTTCATCCAGCTCTACATCTTGTTACCTCAGATTCTCCAGCTTCTGCAGTACCGACTATCTCAATAATAAAGCTTCATTGTTGTAGCTGCTTGAGAGACCTGTCAATCCCAGCTGGATCACGTACTGGAAGTGAATGCTACACCTTTCAGCATGCCAACCTGGACACACAACAGACAGCTGATATTTGCAGAGGGAATGGAATAGAATAAGCTTCTAACATTGAGTCTGTGGAATTCACTCCCCAGGGGTATGGACGGTGCTGGGACACTGCGTAAATTTAAGGAGAAGATAGCTTTTTAATTAGCAATGAGTTGAAGGCTTCTGGAGAGTGGGCAGGAAGGTGGAGATGAGGCCGAGAAGAGATCAGCCATGATTAGTATTGAATGGCGGGACAGGATTGAGGAGCTGAATTGCCCAATCCTGCTTCTACTTTTTATGGTCTGATGTTGTCATATTCTGATGCTCACATAACATTGGCTCCACTTACTCTATCAAGTTAACACAGTCTGTGAACGGAGTCAAGAAGTTATAGTTTTCAGAGGGAGCCTATATATCTCCATCAACTCCCTAATGCCCTTGCAATGAATACTCCGCAAACGTTGCTGGACTTACTGCTATCATATGATAAGCCTTCTTGCCATTCAAGAGCAATGCCTTTCCTGTAGACACTCTATAATGTGGTATTCTCTACCACTGGTCACTAGATATGCCCTTGACAAAGCAAAGAGAGAAGCAGATTGGTGGTACCAAATTAACTTAAAAAACAGCCCTTATCCACTACCACATAGTGATAGAGATGGAAAATCCACAATGTATCAGAATGATCTCCTGAGAAAATACCCAGTTGGGCACCCAAATGGTTTATTCAGCATGGACATGGTCTGGTACAGAACTCAGTCATGGAGACTCGACTACTGCTTTGTGGCAAGTCGATCAATCTTAGATGGAATGGTAGCAGTCAGAGCAGTGAGAGGTCAATCACTATTGATTGGCCAAGAGTGGTAGAAAGCCAGGCAATTAACATTTTGAAGCGACCATCAAGGTTAGTTCCAATTTAAGATTGAGATGACGTGGGATTTCTTCTCTCAAAGGATTTTGAGTCCAGAGAACTCCTTGCCACAGAGAGCTGTGGGAGCAGAGTCCTAGTGTCTATTTAAGGCTGAGATAGATACTTGATCCGTATTGAATGGCAGAGTTGGCTTGAGGGGCTGAATGGCCCACTCCTGTTTCTATTTCTTATGGTCCAATGGTCACATTGAATGACATAGAATGCAACAGAAAGAAAAAGGCCATTTAGAGCAGACTGGTGTTTACGTCCTACACTGTTTTCACCTAACTTTATTATGTTCATTTCTCCCTCTTGTGGTAATCCATTATACCCTTAAATGTTATCTTTGCTTTTGAACTTAGTTACTGGTTGTGGTGGTGAGTTCCACATTTCTACCCATTGTCTGTGTAAGGACAATTTCTGCAAAATTCTCTGTGGGATCTGACATATAGTTATGGCTCCAGCTTTTGGAATGCCTCCCAAGTGGTAACGTCTTTTCTATACTTTCCTTATGGTATCATAAAATCACAGAAAGTTAAGGTGTAGAGAAAGGCAATTTGGCACATATTGTTGTTCTGGGCGAGAAACATTTTCCGCCAAATGCCATGATGAATTGCTCCCCTTAAAGTGTGTAGTTTTTGCAAGTAGTTCAGAGTAAATAGTTTTTGAATCCACTGCAATTGTTTGGTTCTACCACCATTTCAGGCAGTGAGTTCCAGATGCCTACCACCTCCGGGGTCAAAGGAATTACTCTCAACTCCTGTCTAATCTTCCTACAATTGTTTCAAATCCTTGCCTATCGGTCACAGTCCCCTTTATTGCTCATGCTCAGTGGCTGCGCATAATTTTTATACCACTCAATTGAAACTTCTCTCAGTCTCCTCTGTCGAAAAGAAAACAACTCCAGTCTATTCAAGCCTTTTATCATCTGAATTTTCTTTTAACCAGACTTCTCCCAAACCTTCAATTTTCCAGACTAATGGGCTCAGACGTTTTACTCTTTTCATACTACCCGTGTAAATCTTTTTGTACGTTCTTCAATGCCTCTATAACTTTTTTTGTCATACAAAAAACAGAACTGTGCATGGTGCTCCAAGTATATTCTAGCTGTTAGCTCAGCTGCATTGTCTGTGTGTCAAAAAGCTACACAGAACCAAGCAATACCAGTGTTGAACACATAATCAAGGCTACTGTTTCAGTGTAAAGCAGGCTTTGCTGTGTCTCAATCTTAGCTATTGTAGAATATTCCATTCCAGCAGGCTCATTTGTAAGGACATTTTTCCTAATCTCTTTCTTTATTTTCTTGGTGACATTTGAAATCACTTTTGAAGTGCAGTCACTGTTCTGTAGGTAAATGCAGCAGCCAATTTGAGATGAATGACTCACAGCAGCTCTCTGGGTTTTATTATCAGGGGCACGCTAAGTATTACTGCGCATTGCAAAGTATTTTCAGCACAGAAGCAGGTCATTTGGTTGAATGCAGATTTACACTCCACATGAGGGTCTTCCATTCCCCTTCAACCATCCCAGAAATATATCACCTCCATTATTCCCGGTGGTGGTGAGTTCTACATCCTAACTACTATCAGGGCTTCTATGGATGCCCTGTTGGGAATTAACTTATACATGCATTCTCCTAGCGGTAATCTCACCTGTAAGTGGAAATAAGAAGCAGAATTTGATAGCACACCCTGGAGGTAAGTTTGGAGGCAGAAGCCATTAAATCAGTCATGGAGTTACAGACCAAGGCAGTCTTCCTGCCCAGATGCCAATTGAGGATTTTAATTGTGTATGTGATGCCTACTTGATAGTCTCATCCCATCGCTACAGGTGTTAAAACAGACTCTGTGGGGTATTCCCATGAGGTAAGTCCAGAAAGCAAACCCAACTCCAAAGGGAGCCCTTCATTCAATGGTGCTCAGTGACTCTTTGAGGGACCTGGAATGAGGAAGGGAGGTGGGAGAGGGGAAGAGCTACAGATAGCCACCCTCCTGCTTCTAACTTAGATACTCCTCCACACCAGTGACCTGCACACCCTGACCCCACTGGCCCTCCTTCTTCTCTCGCTGCTGGCTTGGGATTGCTCGTTGGTCCAGGAATCTTTGTAGTTGCATTACCAGCAGTAGCCACCACTTTGGGTGGCACTAACAACAATATTGACTACAGAAGATTGGTCAGCATAACTCAGAGGAAGACCTCCTTAAAGGGGAGTCTCCTCATCCCTCTGATTCTTCAGGCAATTTGCCAGGTCCCAGATGGAAACATTAAACTCTGTTTTGGTCTAAATTGACACCATGAGAATCTCCTAGATCTTGTAGACATCTATCACATTGTCATTTATACTCTTGGGAAGTGGGGCCCACCCTCCCCAGCTTGTTTAGTCTTTCCTGAAAGTTACTCTTGGTTTTGCAAACATTCTGGTAGGTTTTTTGCACCTTCCACAACCTATTTTTTTAATTATCTGAATACAAAGCCACATTAAAATGCTCCATGTTGTTGTAAATTTACTAAGAGATGGATGTAGAGCAGATCTTAGGAACTAAAACTGTTTTTGAACCAAGAACATTATAGATATTTTAATCAACCTGTTCAGAAATGTTGTGAAGAGTAGGTAGGCATTGAGCCCAGGCCTCCTACTCCAGAGATAGGGACATTGCAAATGCCCCACAAGAGGCCTATTACTTATTCTATATACACCCCTACTTCCTCAGGAGCTAAGGAAATTTGGAATGTCTACAATCACTCTTACCAATTTTTATAGATGAACCATAGAAAGCAATCTTTCTGGATGCATCGCAGCGTTGTGTAGCAACTGCTCTGCCTAAGACTGCCAGAAATTACAGAGAGTTGTGAACACAGCCCAGTCCATCACACAAACCAGCCTTCCTTCCATTGAATCGATTTATGCTTTCTCTGCCTCAGGAAAGCAATCAGCATAATCAGAGACCTTTTCCACCCTGCTGACACTCTCTTCCACCCTCTCCTGTTGGGCAGAAAATACAGAAGTTTGAAAACATGTATCAACAGATTCAAGAACAGTTTCTTCCCCACTGTTATCAGACTTTTAAACAGACGTTTCATATATTAAAGTTGATCTTTCTCTGCACCTTCTCTGTAGCTGTAACACTATATTCTGCATTCTGTTCTATTTCCATGATGTGCTTACGTGAGGTGTGATTTGTCTGGATAGCACACGAAACAATACTCTTCACTGTATCTTGGTGCATGTGACAATAAATACGTGAAATGAAATGAAATCAAATCAAATCAGATCAAAACATATACGGAACAGGGAGAGATCCTGTATAAATATCTTGGAATAATTCTCTTGTTAGCCAAGTCTGGTTTAACGCAGATCTGTGTGACTAGAAATGAATGCCAAATACATTGTTTCTTCTTTACCTTAATAAACTGAACCTCCCCCTCTAATGATTTATCTTTAACCCAAGATCCCTCTGACCATCTAATCCAATTTGACATTTATTTGCCAAGAAGTACAAATGTTGCCAAAACCACATTAAATTCACTTATTGTTCTTGAAATTTGTTTGCTAAATATACGCTGTGTTTGCCAACCTATTAATACCTCCATATATTTTGTTGCAGTCCTCTGTAGTAACTACATACTCTCAGTTTAGTGTTATCCACAAAATTTGAGTTAAAATTGTTTATGCAGAGTTAGCTGTAATTTATATTTAGAATCACTTAGGTCTGGTATTAGTTAGCTGATAGATGAGTTTGATTTAAAATTAATTAATAATTAATCAGTGTTCTATTGCTTAGTTACAGCAGTTACTTATTTCAAACAAATTGCAATGTTTACCCCACCTACTTTATTTTTTCCCATAAAGTACAGGAGCAGAGACAGATTATGTTTATACAAGCAATCGTTAATCTGTGGTTAGAGTAAGCATTCAGTTTTTAGTATCTCATTGTAGAAAGGCCATTAAAGTCAAAAAGAACACAGGGCATAGATTTATCGGAGACAACACAGTGTGGACTGGAGGAACACAGCAGGTCAGGCGGCATCAGAGGAGCAGGAATATTGACATTTCGGGTCGGGACCCTTTTCTAAAGAAGGGTCCCAACCAGAAACGTCAACTTTCCTACTCCTCTGATGCTGTCTGACCTGTTGCGTTCCTCCAGCTTCACACTGTGTTGTCTCTGACTCCAGCATCTGCAGTTCTTACTATCTCCGCATAGGTTTATCAGGATGGTTCCAGAAACAGAATACTACAGTTCAGAGTGGACTTGAGATGCTTGAACTGTTTTCACTGGAGCAGAAAAGAAGAGATTTAACAGATGATTCCTCAACCTCAGGAAATAAACTTTTATTGCCCTAACTTCTCAGTTTTAAAGCCTTGTTTGTAAGCACTTCATTTGATCATTTAGCTCATTGCTCTTTGTGGGACTTTGCTGCAAGTAAATTAAATGCTGCATTTGTCAACATCATGAGGGAGCTAAATCTCATTGAATGCATATTACTTTGAGATATTTTGAAGTTATGAACGTGTTATATAAATGTAAGCCTTTTCTGTTACAGTTTGAGTGGGGCATTTTTCCATTCTCCACTTTCAGTACTCTGAGTGTGATTGCTGATGAGATGCTAATTAATGCTGAATTAAAAGTTGTTCTGCTGCCTGCTAGGAATCGGACTAAGACTGACCAAAGCCATTTTGCACAACCAACCAGCAGAAAGACAGCTCAAGGAAATGTCTTTCTTTTTTTTGTCTTCAACAACAGAACAAGGTGTTCATCTACCGGGGCAAGGAATATGAGCGGAGAGAAGATTTTCAAGGACAGCTGATGACTGAGTTTCCAAATGCAGAGAGAATGAACACAACATCAGCCCCTGCAAGCAACATCAAAAATTCCCCAGGACAGTGTATCCTTTGGTGTAGATGATGTCATAAGTAGCATCAGTGGTTGGGTCACATCTGTCCTTTACCCAGTATTGGGCATTTTCATGGCAAGAAGTTCATGTAACCTGTTTATCTCATTACTATTGATGTAGTTGTTCGACTGTACTGTGATATTTGTGAACCAAAATAGAGAGTGAAGAAGCCTTCCCTAAAGGGAGCACTTGATTAAAATATCATAAGGAGGAATAGAATAGATTAGAATAGAATAGAACAGAATAGGATAGAGTACAATTAGCTTTATTGTCACCGGTACGCAAATGAGTACAGTGGAAAGTTTGTAAATCACTATTTACAGTGCTATCTTAGATACAATGATACCTGGGTACAAGCTTCTTCAGTCACAAGATCTTAGAAAATAGAGAAATAAAAAGTCCAGCATTGTGGAAATAAGACAACCACTAAGTACGTAACACTGCCATTTACCTAATGATTGCCTTTTAGCAAGCAGACAATCCAGAGCTCAACACATTAGAGACACCACATTCTCCATTTGATTCCAGTCCTGTGGGGAGGATTCCATGCTTAAGTGCAGATGTGGAACTCTGAGCTCATTCAGCAAATACTGCAGATACATGCCTTGCCTTATGTGCTATCAGCTTCATTCAGATCAGAAAAATTTGTTTTGTTAAAATATACTTTAATCATAGCATTTGTGGAAAATATTGCAAAAGCATTTCGACCTAAATCTTACAGAATTTGGATTAATATTCAGTTTGTCTGCGTACAACATGTTCCACTCAATATGATTGTAATAGGCACAATATCATTCAGGTTAGAAAAGTGCTACTTCAAATTGTGGGATATTATCAAGTCACTGATTACTGCCAATGCATAAGTAGGAACACAACCATTGGCACTCCGTAAACTACAACTTGTGAGTCAGTCTGAGCAAGTATATAAGATAACGGATTGTATATCAAAAAAATAATTTTACACAGAGAATTTGGAGCAGTTAAACTGATGCCTTGAATGCATTTAAGGGCACCCTTGATGGATATTTGAGAAAGAAACTAGCAGAGTAATATGGTTACGGGAGAAAGGAGGGGATGTTGTGTGTGGGAAGAGATGTTTAAAGTGCGGGAAGGCTGAAGAGGAATACAAACAACAGCTTTGGCTGCTTGTATCTAATGTCCTGATTCTTATGTTTTAGATTCTGTGCAACATTAAATGTGACGGTCCACAGCAGTTCACACGGATATGTAAATGTGCTTAACAATTAAAGTTAACAATTAAAATCCTGAAGAAGGGTCTAGACCCGAAACGTCAGCTTTTCTGCTCCTCTGATGCTGCTTGGCCTGCTGTGTTCATCCAGCTCTACAGCTTGTTATCTGAAAATTAACAATTAAAGTCTTTTTTTTTCCATCCGAGTGAAAGGGAAGTATTAAACTTAACCAAGTATCAGTGTCCTTCTATCCAAGATAAGTTGGGAAAGCAAATGCTATCGGGATATAGGAATATTCCAGCTGTCAAACAGAAAGTGAATGGACTCAGAGCCTATTATGATAGATCTCTTGGTTTTACTGTATATTTTCACTTGCAGTGGGGAAGCTACCACTGGTCGTTTCCCAACTATGGAGATGATTGAAATTATTCCTTCAACCATGCAGGGGACTGCAGGTACGGAACTGTGTGTCACACTCCACACATTTTGGGGCAAGCACTATAGGCCAAGACACTGTTTGATATTGTGAGGTACAGATCATCATGAGGTAGAATGCGAGGGAGGCTGCAACACATTGGACAGAAGAAAATTGGCCTCAGTCCTTACAGTGTGTTCAATGACTTGTTGCAGTGCTATTCATGCGGATGAGGTCAATGGTTTTAGTGGCTGTTAAATTCCAGTTAGCTGTAACTAGCTGAGCAGGAACCAAGCTGCTTAATGACGTGGAAGAGCTGCACTGTTTCAGGGAATTCTGCAATAATGATGGTTGTCATGAGTGGTTTGCTGGCACTGACTGTATCTGCTGGCTTGGCGAGGAAGGTCCAGTTTACTGTTTAGCTCAGCTTTCCTAGTAGGGCTATCCTGAGTAACCTGACATCAAGTACAGGCTGTGATACCCCCTCTACTTCCACAGAGAATGGGAAGGAAACAATATGATAGAAAAACAAACAGTGGCAATTCTCAGACAGTGTTGTCCCCCTAACATTTACATAGCATAACAGAGTGTAATGCCAATACTCCAAAACCATGTTTATGCTCAATTAAGTCTCTTCCCAGTCCTCTTCATTTAACCCTCTCAGCATACTCAGTCCTTCCTCATATGTTTATTTAGCTTCTTATTACAGGCTATTGGCCTCAACTACTTCCTGTAGCAATGAGTTCCACATTCTAACCACTGTCTACATTCAGGAGTTTCTCCTGATTTCTTTATTTGTTTTATTAGTGGTTATCTTATGTTCATGGCTCTTCCACAACTTGGGTTTTCTTCACATTTTTCTCTATGTCTATTCTTTTGAACACTTTCACTGTCTTGAGATGCAGGCAGGTGAAACTAGTTCAGTTTGGGAACATGGTCGGTGTGGACTGGTTGAACTGAAGGCTCTGTTTCTGTGCTGTATGATTCTATGACTCTAAGTTACCTTGGAAGAGGATGCTGTCGAATAGATCACTTCTCTGGACACTGGATTTGGAGGATCCTCTGTGTAGGATGCCACAGGCCTTGGATTTGGAGTCATACTGTTTATTACTCCATGGTCTGAATTCAGAAATTCAGTTCAACACTTGGAGAGCGAACAAGGAGGAAGAACAGAATGGGAAGAGGTAGCTTAGATATTATAGAATGAGTTGGGTTGGGCAAAACAATGGATGATTGAATTTAATGGAGCCAAATGTAAAGTAAAGCAAAAATGGCTTAATACTCCATGAATCATGTTTAAATATTTCAGGATGGTGCTGAAAGATGCTGAAGAATCTGCTTAGAATCAATATTCGATATTGCAAACCAGTGAAGAGGACCAATCAATAATATCAATGGAATGTGAGCTATATACTCAAACTATATAAATCAGAAGAGGTAGAGAATCCAACTCTACAATGGTCTATTCAAACCACTGCACTCACATGTAGAGAAAGAATTACTACAAAATAGAGAGTGCGTACATCAAAGGGATGCATTCCATTCACCAAAGTCCAAACACATCTGAGAGAGTTACCAAAGCTGACAGAAGTTAACTACCTCTGCTCCAAATGAAAGAGGGACTCTGCCTGACACACTGAAACAATGCCATTTACCAGCATCTTGCATGAAAAAGTGTCCATTGCTCCTTCTTTGAGGATGATTTTACTCCATTGGGTTTTAGCCTATAATGTTGCAGTATGAGTGAGGAGCTCCTGTTCTTCAGTGAGACATCTCCCACTCCAGAATTCATAATTCCTACACCATCTTGAAGAACTGCTCACCTGACCCTGCCATGGGTTAACTCAGTTCCATTATTTTATTGGCAAACAGTTTAAGCTTGTTGGTAACAAACGTATCTCCTGAGAACAGTCAGGACACTTTTAGAGAACATTCTTGTATTTTGGACAAAGTAACGTTGCACGCTGGTACACAAACCCGATCTAGCAGAGTTTTATAAACATTGACTGGAGCTCTAAATTACACAGCTGGATATAGATTCCGTCACAAACACAGAGTTGAATGTCCACAATGCAACTCCCAATCCCCACAGCAGAAATGACGAGAAAGGCCTTTCCTTTATTCATTCACAGGATGTGGGGACTGTTGGCAAGGCCATCATTTTGTTGCCCATCCCTAATTGCCCTTGAGAAGTGGTGGTGTGTCACCTTTTTTAACTGTAGGTCCACCCAGCACTGTTAGGAAGGGAGTTCCAGGATTTTGATCATCATCAGTGAAGGAACAGCAATATAGTTTCAACTTGGGCTGGGGTGTAACTTGGAAGGGAAAATACAAGTCATGGTGTTTAGAATGCCTCTGTCCTAATGAATCATCAAGGTTGTGTGTTTGGAAGGTGCTGGTGATGCAGGTTTGGTATCTTGCTACAGAACATCTGATAGACAGTACATACTGCAGCCGCTGTGTGCTGGTGGTGGGTAGATTAAATGTTTAAGGTGGATAGGATGTCATACAAGCTATTTGCTTTGTCCTAGCCGGCATTAAGCTTCTTGGGTGTTGTTGGAACGACACTCATCCAGGCAAATGGGAAGTATTCTATCACTTTCCTCATTTGTACTTTGTAGGTGATAAGGAGTCTTTGGGGGATCAGGAGGAGAGTGATTTACAGCAGATTCCTCAGTCTCTAACCTTCTGTTGCAATTACAATAATTTACATACTACTTTCAAGATCCTTAACCTCTGAACAGTCATTCAATGTTTCACTGTTCAGCCAGTCCTGGAGGAACCATCCCGTTTCAAGGACAAACCAGTGCCAGATCAAGTCATAAAGTAAGTATGATCTCAGCACTATGCTGCTCCTAATACGGTGCATGGGTTGCTTGTGGCCTATATCTGCCTTACTGATCACCAGCCTGTTTAGCTGTCATTAATTTAGATTGAGATATGCTGATTTTGGTTCATATCAGTCCTCACAGAATCTCGAAATGGGTTTGTGACTTACTTCATTAGTTTTAATCATACATTCTGTCTTGACCACTGTCCCACCATTTATGACACAATCTTGGCAGGCTTACTGATTTACACCTCTCTGAAGCTCTGTTTCTGAATCTTCTAACAGTGCATTTGAACTGGAGTTGCAATACAATTATTTTCCTTGTATCTTCTTACTGCCTATGAGAAGAGAAAAGGGGATTTTCATGAGGATGGAGTGGTTTCAGTCAGTAGGTAAAGAATAAAGGCCCCATTCATTGAATAAAGGCAGGTATAATGTTGGATTTGAAATTGATTGTATTTGCGAGATGCAGCAAACTATTCAGTGCATATTTGGGCTTTATTTATAATGTGGGCTAATTACTATTGAATAGCCTGCCTTAAATATTCCATGGTTCAACACTCTCCCTCACTTTTGTGAGAGAGAAAGCTCAGAGTTTATGAGCTAGTTTTGAACTGTGGCCTGAGCCAGCATTCCTGTGGACCCTTATGTAGAGGAATAACAACACTATTGCAGTCATTCAGTCTGTAATCTGTAAGTTTAAAGCAAAGCACTCTCTGTCCTCTCAAATGGATGTAAAAGATCTACCATTTGAAAGAAAACCAGTTTGTTAAACTATATTTAAACGCCAAAAAGCATGTAAAACAGATGATTTAGTAATTTAATCCATTACTGCTCATTGCTGTGTGCAGATTTGTCGCCATGTGTCCAGCAGCTATACTTCAAAAGTGCTTCATTGGCTATAAAGTGGTTTGGGGCTTCCTGCCTTCATGAAATATTCCATAAGAATGCCTTGTTTTCAGTGAATCCTTAGCTTGACAGTCTAACATTGCCTTGAAGACTGATCAAAAACTGCTATGCATTAGGGACACGCGAACCTAGATTTAGCCATTGCTTGAAGTACTGCTCTGTACTGCATTTAGCTGACTCTTTCATGGTTCTGTTTAAAGCTGGAGGGCAGCACAGTGGTTCAGACATTAGCACTGCTGCCTCACAGAGCCAGGGACACACGTTTGACTGTACCCTCGGTCGACTGTCTGTGTGGAGTTTGCACATTCTCCCTGTGTCTGAATAGGCTTCCTCCAGGTGATCTGGTTTCCTCCCACAGTCCAAAGATGTGCAGGTTAGGTGGATTGGTCATGCCAAATTGCCCATAATGTCCAGCGAACTGCAGGTTAAGTGGATTAGCCATGGAAAATGTAGAGTTACAGGGACAGGATAGGGGTGTAGGTCTGTGTGGGATGTTCTTTGGAGGGTCAGTGTGGACTTGATGAGCCAAATGGCCTGATTCCACACTGTAGGGATTCTATGGAGTTGATTTGTTAGTGTAACTAAAGAGGGTGTTAAATCTATTCGATGGTTTTTTTGTTTTTTATTCATTCATGGGATGTGGGCATTGCTGGCTAAGCCAGCATTTATTGCCCATCCCTAATTGCCCAGAGGACAGTTAAGAGTCGGCCACATTACTGTGGGTCTGGATTCACTTGCAGGCTGCATGAGGTAAGGACGGCAATTTCCTTCCCTGAAGGACATTTTGAACCAGATGGATTTTTTCCCCTTTGACAGTGATTTCACAGTCAACATTAAATTCTTAATTCCAGATTTTTAATGAATTCAAATTCCACCATTTGCCGGTCTTGAACCCGGGTCCTCAGAACTTCACCTGGGTCTCTGGATTAGTAATCTCGTGATAATATGACCTCCCCTCTTCTATGCTATTCCATGGAAGGCCAGCTTTCTGTGTGGGACTTCTTTGCTGGGTTCACAATATTGGCTGACTGTTTTTTTCTCAGGCCCTGCTGAAACAGGCCAGCTTAACCATGTGTGCAGAACACTCTTTCACCAAGGAACACTCTTTCACCACGGAATGGTTTGAACTTCTAAACCTCCACTGCCACCTTCTGCCCACTCTATAATCTGTACTTTAGAACCCTAGCTATTTGACAATAATAGGGAAGATCTCAGGAAGTTGCAAGTGTTATTTCTGTATCGCGCAGTTTATTGGGGCTGTGTCAAGATTTTTTTTAAAAATGCAGAAGTCACTGTTGCCATGCTGAAGAGATTATGAAGAGCATGGTGGTCTGAATACTGCACTTAGAATCCCTCCAGTGCAGAAGGAGGCCATTCAAGTACACACTGACCCGCCAAAGAGCATCCCACCCAGACCTGCCCCCATCCCTGTAATCCAGCATCTCCCATAGCTAACCCAACCTAGCCTGCTTCCTATGACAATTTAGCCTGGCCAAACCACCTAACCTGCCATCCTTACCTGACCTGGACTACCATGTGACTCCAGACACACAACAATGGCTGTCCGGGATGGGCAATAAATGCTGGCTTAGCCAGTGATGCCCCCATCCCTGGAATAAATGACAGTGATGCCCATGCTCTGCTGTTTAAATACTCTATTATCAGAACAGTGGAGCACTGTGGATGTAGCTGAACAGCAACATTAACATACCATCTGAATTGGACACAGTGACTCTACAGCTACAGTATGAACATAGAATTGGAGCTGTGAGTTAAAATACTGATTCTAATTCAGGGAGAAATAGAAGCTTGACATAATCTAATTTTTCATTTTGTGGATGCATCATCATGTCTATTCCATTGAGATTTTATCACATTTTCTCATGGCTTCAGACTTCCAAACTGGTAAGTTAAAAATGGCTGAATTAATAAAATTCAAAGTAACCTCTTTCCTGTTCTGTGAGTCTCCTGGCCCTAAATTCCTTTGGAGTAATGATATGACATCAGCGAATGAGACACGACACACTCTACAAAGCCAAGTCATGGCTTAACTCATTTTTAAAAAAGCAATTCTTTCTGAACTCTACCCACTCTGTTTAGTTTTTGCCATTAAAGCAATAGGGTGGTACAGTCATAGAGCCATACAGCACGGAAACAGTCCATGCCGACTATAATCCCAAACTAAACTAGTCCCACCTGCCTGTGCTTAGCCCATATCCCTCCAAAACATTTCTTATTAATGAACTTATCTAATGTCTTTTAAACATTGTAACTGTACCTGCATCAACCACTTCCTCTGGAAGTTCATTCCACACACAAACCAATTTCTGTGTAGGAAAGTTGCCCTTCATGTCTTTTGTTAAATGTCCCTCCTCTCACCTGAAAAATATGTCCCCTAGTCTTAAAATTCCCCATCCTAGGGTAAAGACACCCCCTGCCATTCACCTTACCTATACCTCTAACGATTTTATAAACCTCTATAAGATTACCCGTTAACCTCCTACATTCCAGTGAAAAATTTCCCCAACTATCAACCTCTCTTTATAATTCAAACACACCTGGCAACATCCTGGTAAATCTTTTTCTGAATGATCTCCATCTTAATAATGCCCTTCCTATAACTGGGTGACCAGAACTGGACACAGTGCTCCAGAAGAGGTCTCACCAATGTCCTGTACAACCTCTACATGATATCCTATAAGTTCTCTAAGAATACATTGGCCTCAAAGAGGGCTCCATAATATTCATCTATTCCCACCCATAATGTTCTTCCGCTCACTTTAAAAGTACCAAATCCTCTTTGAAGGGTTGATGAGTGAGTGTCCAATATTTGCTATAATTTCCCCTAGACTAAAGGAGTCACCAACTCTATTCAGTGTATTTACTCCCACATTAAAGGACAACTTCGTAAGTATGCCAATTTACAATACCTAACTGCATTGTAAATGGGTAAATTGTGAATGCTCCCATTTGTTGTCCTTATGATTAGAAGGGGAAGATATCATTTGTGATGTCTACCCCTACACAAAAGAGCTACTGACACGAGTAGTCAATTTGCAATAGGCTTACCCTTGTATTAGTGGTCTAGCTATGGTTAAATAGAAACCACATACTCATTAAGCTAAACCACCTTGTGAACAGACAGGATAAATCAAGCCTAGCTGTACGTTACTCCAGGACATACCATTGTGTGAGTCATTTTATTTCTTTGATTCTCCCAGTTTCTACAAGGCAAATTATGTGCAGAAGTTTCAATACTCACGACCAGTCCGGAAGGGAACAGTGGATCCAGACAATGAATTTGCTGTAAGACATATATTTATTTTATTAACCTCAAATAGAGAGAACAGCAAGGACCAATATTGTTGTAATTATTCAAACTGAAGAGAAGCTTCTCTTTGCAGTGTGAGTGGGAAGATTAAACACTGAGAACAAAGCGCTGCAAAGGGAAATGGAAAGAGAAAATTATTTGCTCCTTGCTATTGGGGGCAGCAGGTCATGAATTTATAATTTTTCAAAAGCATTTTTACCGTCATCAGTGGTGACACAGAAAGAAAAACTCCAAAACTTTTATCTATCTCATTAGAAAGAAAGTGACCTTACTCCTAAGTGTACTGTGTCCCTCCGCTATTGTATCACCAATCACATTAATATCATGGCCTCTGGTAGAACAACTCTGTTTGTCTTCCTTTGTTAGATCATTGCTGGTACAATCTATTTGTGCACATGATGTCAAGACAAAAATCATGAATGTAATTTGAGAATGCAGCATTCATTAATGTTATTAAATACGTTTCTTTATGCCTTGCAGTCAATGTGGATTGAGCGAACAACGTTTATCACAGCATACAAATTACCTGGAATTCTGCGTTGGTTTGAAGTCATTTCTAGTTCCACTGTGAGTACAGTATTCCTCAGAATGACACTAATGCATGCTCCTGGCGCTCAACCTTGCAACCCCATGATGGAAGGTTCCACACTCACCTGGAAAGGGTGACACTAAAATCGAGCAGAAATGGCACATGACCAGCCTGCCTAGACTTTTTGAATAGAAGCATTGTTACCACATCTGTGACAGGGCACATATTAATACTCTAACACAGTGAGAAAATGTACAGTAATGTATCAATGTGAGAATATGTAGGGATATCAAGAAACTAATGAAGTTAATGGGATGTTTGCCTTCTTGGAAAGGAGATTGCTGTGTAAGAGTAGGGAAATTTTACTGGAATAATGTAACTCACATTGATTACTGTGCATTTGTACCAGAACAAGAATATAGTTAGAATCATAGAATCCCTACGGTGCAGATAGAAGCCATTTGGGCCATTCAGTCTGCACCAAACCTCCAGAGAACATCCCACCCAGAGCCACCCCTCTACCCATAATGCCACGTGGCCAATGCACCTAACTTACAAATCTTTGGATTGTGGGAAGAAACCAGATCACCCGGAGGAAACCCACACAGACACAGGGAGAACATGGAAACTCCAAACAGACGCTCTCCCAAGGCTGGAATCAAACCCAGGTCCCCAGTGCTATAGAGTCACCAGTGCTCACCACTGAACCACCATGTCACCACCCAAGTGCCTTAAGGAGTGCAACAAATGTTCTCCAGGTTGACTTCAGACATGAAAGGGCTGCTTTATGAGATTCGATTGAGTAAAATGGACCTTTCTTTAAGTGAGAATTGATCTCATTCAAAATTCTTAGTAGGCTTGACAAGGTTAGTACAGTGTATGTGAAGAGGATAGGATCAAATATTGTGTTTTAAACGAAGGTATCAGCTATTTAGGGTTAACGTGAAGAGGTATTTCTTCATCCTGGAAGAAGTGGATGCTCAGTCATTGAATATATTCAGTGCTGAGATCGATACACTTTTGGGAATCGAGGGAAATTGATGGGAAAGTGAAGTTGAGGCAAATCAGCTGTGATCTTAGTGAATATTCGAATAGACTGGAGACACTGTGGGCCCACTTTTTCTCCTGTCTCTTATGAATCAATGCACATCAATGTTGTTTTTGTTTGAGAATACTATAGAGTAGCTCTGTATCACTGTGGGAATACTATTTTTGTGATTCATTAACTTGGAATTGAATTGCATTAAGGGGACCATTTTGTTTTGGATCCAGTGGCAAGGCTGTGGGTGGTTTTCAATCCTGTAGGTGCTTTCCAATGGTCAGTTTTGGGACCATTACTCTTTGCCTTCATTAAAAGGAATCTAGACTCCAACGTGACGAGCAGCATTACAAAGTTTGTAGATATTGCAAAACTGGGCAATGCAGTTCAATGTGGGGAAATGAGGAGTGATACGGATTGGGAGGGCAAATGCGAAAAAAGATATACGGTAAATAGCAGAACTTTGAAAAGTGCAGTTGAGCAGTGAGACTCTCGAGGGACCATGTATACATAGTGTATACATAAAATGTCCTTCAATATTGCAGGGCAAGCTGGCGAGGTGGGTCCAACAGCACATGGGACTAGTTTAGTTTGGGATTATGGTCGGCATGGACTATTTGGACCAAAGGGTCTGTTTCCTTGCTGTATGACAGATATAAACAAGAGTGTCAGCCAGGACTCCTGATTGGGCCAGGTTAATCAGGGAACATGAGATCCACCTGGCTAACCGTGTTACAATCACTGTGCCCGCATTTCCAATGGCCAATCCACCTGGCCTGTATATAACTAGGCATTGTGGGACAATTTAGCATGACAAACCCACCCAAACTGTTTAAATTTAGTCCTTGATCTCAATGGCTGAACTCCATAGTGTATTAGTGCGGGGGCAGATCGACAAGTATGATAGTCCCTTTGAAAACTAAAGGGTATAAAATAATTTCTTATTGTGATTCATAAGATCATGACATTACAGCAAGATTAGGCATAAGGCCCCTCAGCATTGCTCCACCATTCATCATGCTCACAGCCGATGCTTTGCCTTAGCTACATACCTCTTTCCGATCTCCATGTTGCTTAATACCATTGACTCTCCATTTCCATCCTATGTTCACTAGCGTAAAGAACAAACCCTCATCGATTGTTTCTTCTTGTGACTGCAGAACACCATCAGCCCACTGGAAAACGCGATTGAGACAATGCAGAAAACCAATGAAAAAATCCTCACCTTGATCACCCAGTACAAGGCTGATGACCATCTTCCAATCAATCCTCTCTCAATGTTGCTCAATGGGATTGTGGATCCAGCAGTTATGGGTGGATTTGCCAAATATGAGAAGGTAAAGAGCACAATGATTTCCTGGTCATGCCTTCGACAACTAAGTCAAAAGCATGGTCCAGTCCAGATAAGCAGGTTGACTGGTTAGAAGTGAAAAAGGCTGAGGACACAGTAAAGAGTATTTCAGATTCCTGCACTCAAGTTAACCTCGCACACCCCATATCTCAACTGTACAACAGTACTGTATATATTCATTTATGTTTTATGCATTGTTCAGTTCCCTGCCCGTGTAAACATACACATTTGTTCCGATTCAGTGCGACATTAAGTATCAGTACTGAATGAGTGATTAAAAATATCTACATCTTATCTCAAGACTTTTCTTATCTATTTTAACTCGTATTTCTTTATGGCACGCTATAAGTACTTATTTGAGTGGAAATAATATTGCTTGTTGAAGAAATAGTCAACATTTCAAGAACGTTGTTTAATGAACCTGAAAGTGCACACAGGCATAAAGTTAACAGTCTAGGATAAAATGATTGTGGTCTTCATGGGTTTTGCAATACTCTGGGCAGGTCTATACAGAAAGTGACAGATGAGAGCAGTGGTTTCTTTCATATCTTATTAGAGAGATAGTGATAAATGGTCATGTAAAAAGTTAATAGACCGTGTCAAATGTCCCACTAATGTTCAGGGAGCAGATACTATCATTGAAACACTTAAAAATCTGCAATAGATTGTTTAGGCAGTCAGCTGAGAAGGTAGTGTTAAAGAAATACTACAACTGAGGCACCTAGCTAACGAAACCAAAACAGTCATCTCGACACATCTAACCTAGAAAATCAGGCCAAGATGTTGACAAAAACTAAGTGAACAGCATCAGCCCCTGATTATAGTATTTTAAATACCAAATTAACACTCTCTTCAAAAAGCAACAGCCCTATAAAGGCACAAATTAAACTGACAACATTTAGATTACATTTGCTTGGGGGTTGATTATAAAACCTTATGATTATAGGGTTAGGGTATAAGAAACAGGTAATTACTTTGTGAGCGCAAAGTAATTTAAGTTTTAGTAATAGCAAATAGTAATTCACAAATATTGAAAGGTATATCCATAAGTATCTCAAAGTTTGAAAAACTGATACAAGTGCTTCGGAAACAAGAGTGTTTTAGAATAGAAAGGGTAAAAAATATCCCAATTCATTGTTACTTAGCATTCCATTGTTGGACCCTGCAATGGCTAGAACATGTTAACTTTCTTCTTGATCTTTGGGCATTCAGTTGAATTTAATGAAAATTACACTCTATTATACAGTTTGAGATTGAATTTTACATTTTCATTTGAGGACTTTTTTCTCTCTCAGTTTCTGTGATAAAGACTTAACTTTCTTCTCTTGAAAGACAGGTTGTTGTTTGGTCATGAAATAAAAGGCATTTTGTTGAAGCTTTCACCAGGACCAATAATAGACAACCTGCCTGTTTTAAATTGTAACAAAGCTTTGTCATTAATTGTCAGTCATCAGTAACCTAGCCATGGAAATGCCTCTGCTCATCTGAGGCGACTTAGAATCATAGAATCCCTACAGTGCAGGAAGAGGCCAATCAGCACATTGAGTCTACAGTAATCCTCTGAAGAGAACCACCCAGACCCCATACCCCAGCCAATCTCTGTAACCCCATATTTACCCTGACTAACCCACCTAGCCTTCACATCCCTGAACCCTATGGGGCAATTTAGCATGGCCAATCCTCCCGACCTGCACATCTTTGGACTGTGGTAGGAAACTAGAGGAAACCTACCCAGAGAGGGGGAGAACGTACAAACTCTACACAGACCGTCACCCGAGGCTGGAATCAAACCTGGGTCCCTGGCGTTATGAGGCAACAAAGCTAACCACTGAGCCATCGTGCTGTTAATCAGCACTGTTTTTTCATACAATAGAAAGTGTTGGTCCTTCTTTGGTACTTGTTGTCAGTGTCCTGATGAGTGCAAAGTGACAAAATCAGACAAAATATGCCTCTTTTTCCTGCAATAAAAAATATTGAACTGCAAATTGACTGTTAAAACTCTGTGCCTGAACAAGGCAGGAGAAAGTAAATACTTTATCGCTTGCTGTCAATCTGGGAGCGCTGGTGATTATATAAATGGAAGATGCTTGATTTTCACTCTGTGTTTAAACCTTCCACTTTTTCAGGCTTTCTTCACAGAGGCTTATTCAGAAGAGCATCCGGAAGATTGTGAAAAATTGAATCATCTGAAGAATCTAATAGCCTGGCAGGTAAGGTGGACAATAGTATTTGCTAAAATAGAATCAAACGTTCCAAACATATTCATGTTGTTTATATAGAAACCACAAACCCAAACCCATTTACTTTCTGTATATAATACTCAGTCTCATTCATACTCTCCATACAGAACCCTCAAAGGTGTTTACACTCTCCATACAGAAATCCCAAACCTGTTTATATATACTCCATATAAAATCTCCAAGCCATTTCATACTTTCCATATCAAGTCCTCAAATATAGAATCCACACATGCATAGAGAGTACATGGTTATTGGCAGTAGGCAATGTACAGAAACCAAGTCAGCCATAATCTTATTGAATGACCAAAGTCAGAAGTCACACGACAACAGGTCATAGTCCAACAGGTTTATTTGAAATCATAAGCTTTTGGAGTGCAGCTCCTTCATCAGGTGAAAATTTGTCAGTTCACCTGATGAAGGAGCAGCGCTCTGAAAGCTTGTGATTTCAAATAAACGTGTTGGACTATGACCTGGAGTTGTGTAATTTCTGACTTTGCTCACCCTAGTCCAACACTGGCACCTCCACATACTGAATGGTGGAACAGTTTGGATGTTAAGAAGACTACTCCTAATTCATATATTTGTTGGTTTATATGTATGCCATCCATATAGTGCCCCCAAAACAATTCATTCTCTCCACCGAGACTTCCCCAATGCATTCTAAATCTTCATATGGAATCTAAACTTCCCAAACCCATTCACATTCTTTATGTAGGTTGCCTTGAAAAGTGTATAAATCCAGTGTTGAAATGTTTTTAAAAAAGTTAATAAATGATCTGTCAATTAAATATGAGCACAACATAAATAGGAAACTTAGTGTTGCCAACTCTTCTAGCTCTTTGTAAATTTGGATCAAGATGGCTCCCCATCTCCCAATTTGTCAAGCAAATCGTACCCCTCCCCCTCATTATCAATGTTGTTATAATTGATAAATTATAATATTCAAACAGAAGGGAAAATAACACTTTATTTTAATGCCCTATGATTTATCTCCTGGTTTGCTGGACGGAGTGTTCAGGATGTTGTCATCAATTTTTGGAGTTGCAGAATGATCTTGCAGAGTTGACTAAGCTAATCCTTCAGCCAAAACATTCTCAAAACATTGATAAATGGGAGTGTAGGTCAGGACAATTTGTGTATCCCTGACTCTGGTAATAATTAGCACATATTTTCTTTAGATTCTAATCACATCAGCAAAAATTTGCATGCACTGTTGTCTGCTTTGGTCACATTGAATTGTTCAGTACTTAATTCCACAGGAAGCTCCTCTCAGATTTCCTAATTTGCTTATTTTAAGATGCTATCTTAAATATGATCAGATATTTCTTTCCGACTGACTTGCACAGATGGCTCTGACATTTCTACTCCCTCACCTCGAATATGCTGCTATGCAGATACATGTCACCAGGTGGCAGTTAGTGACTGCAGCAGGGGGATAAAAGCGGCTCCTTTACCGATGTGTACCCAGTCAGTAACAACCTCAACTGGTGTCTTGAAAGCAAAAAGTGCTGGAAATCATAACAGGTCAGGCACCACCCATGGAGACAGTCTTGTTCAAAAGAGTACTAAGGTATCCTTGCATTCAGAGGAGACCCCAGATTTAATTAAGAGTACCGTTGCTATAACTTTCCGCAATGCCTGTAGCCCAGTCACCATGGTGTTGTCCTGACCCTCCAAGGTAAGCAGTTCTGTGATAATTATGGGATTTACATGAATCCTGATGATATGAGTCACAGAGTTGTAGCACGGAAACAGACCCTTCGGTCCGACTCGTCCATGCTGACCAGCTACCCTAAATTAATCAACTGCAATTTGCCAGCATTTGGTCCATTATCCCTCCAAACGCTTCCTATTCATCTACCCATCCAGCTGTCTTTTATATGTTGTAATTGTCCCAGCCTCCACCACTTCCTCTGGCAGCTCATTCCAACTCATACCACCCTCTGCATGAAAAAATTGCCCCTTGGGCCCCTTTTATATCTTTCCCCTCTCACCTTAAACCTATCCTCTCTAGTTTTGGTCTCCCCTACTCTGAGAAAATCTGGCTACTCACCATGAGTGATGGCACAATTCTGATCTCAATAAGCGAGAAGAGACCAATCTAGAATGAGTATATGAAAATTGAGGTCTTGGATCACGCTAGAGAGTTGTATTAAGTCATCTATGTACAGATGGAAATGAAGAAGTGTTACAGTCTAGAAGGAGTTGAAGAGTTTTGCTGAAAGATAGGGAGCAAGCAGCCTCGGGGATAGGGTATCTGCAGACACCCACAGCCTGAGATACTGCAGACCGATATCTCAACACTGCAGGGAGCAGTGTTGGCATAAAACACACGGTTAAGCATGTGGCGGCTACAGACAAAAGCCTCCTGAAGTTAACACAGAGCCCAAGGGACACAGCTGAAGAAAAGAGACTCTGAAGGTAGGACAGGACCTCAGAAGACTTTGAAGGAGCAGATGAATTTAAAAAACAAGGATGATTGGTATAGATAGAGTTAATGGTAGATGTCTCTTCCCTACGGTGGGGGATTTCAAGACTAGGAGTCACATTTTTAAAGCGAGACATGAAAGATTTAACAAAGACAAGCGGGCAATTTTTTTTTACACTGAGCATGGTTCGTGTGTGGAAAGAGCTTCCAGAGAAAGTAGTGGATGGGGACACAGTTACAATGTTTAGAAGACATTTGAATAAGTACATGAATAGGAAATGTTTGGAGGAATATGGGCCAAGAATAGGCAGGTGGGACCAGTTTGATTTGAATTATGCTCGGCATGGACTGGTTGTTTCCGTGCTGTATGGCTCTGTGATGTTATGACAGGGAAAACACTTTGGAAGACTTTGAGACAAAAGCTACTGGAAAACCAGAAGGCTCCAAAGGCAGGCAAAATACCTTGGGAAACTTGTTTGCAGGGCTACAGTGTGGGAAGCTGCCTCAAATATTTGATAATGTGGGACCAGTGAGATCAGAGGAGGGAGATCTGGAAGGCAGTAGCTTCACAGTTTAAGTAAGATATGCAAAAATGCAATGCCAAATGGCAGGAGACTGAACTTTAAGAAACTTTGAAGCCTAGCCATGAATTGGCAGCCCCCTGGAGGGTATAAAAACTCTGCAGTACTCACTTGGATCTGTTAAGTACTATTACCCATTGGAGGTGGCCATTCCACTGGAGATATTGCCATTGTTTTCAGTCAGAGTGTGTGCCATCAACACCAAGATGGCTATCAAAAATGGCCACTATGGCTTGCACATGATCAGATGACCGCCTGCCCATGTATAGATGATAAAACAGAAATGGCCACCACCAATGGAAGCACAGATGACACTGGTGAATCAAGAATAAGGTATTGAATGGTTGCAACCATCGCAAAAGGATCGCCTGGCCTTGTGAAAGGAAGTTTTGTCTGGTAGCTGGGTCAATGTGGAAAATCTCCAGAAAGGGGGAGAAACACTCCCTGGTGCAGACAAAGGTATCGGGCAATTCCTTCTCTTTCAATATCACTCAGCAGGATATCCAGGCCAAGTGGTAAAGATGGAAATAAAACAAGGAAGAGGAAGCAATTAGTGCAGAACCCAGCAGCCGAGAAACAAAATATTGCAAGTATAAAAATCTGAAGCCAAAAGCCAATATGTCTCTCTGGACAGAGCTGAACGCACAATAAAACAAACCTCTGCCCTATAACTGGGCTCATTCTCAGCAGAAATAATTTCAAATTAGTACAACGGGTAAGTTCTGCACATGCTGAATTTGATTTGAATATTCAGAGATAGTAAGAACTGCCGATGCTGGAGTCAGAGATAACACAGTGTGGAGCTGGAGGAACATCATAGGCCAGGCAGCATCAGAGGAGCAGGAAAGCTCGGGACCCTGCTTCAGAAAAAAAATTTGGGTATTGTTCAGTTCTCACTTCTTGTGCCGTAGTTATGGTATCTAATGGATATTCCCCTGACATCTTTGCAAAGTTCACTCTTTGCACCACCTAAAGGCGGCAATTATACCAGTCATAGTTGCCTTAAATATTTAATACTATGGCAGACCCTACAAGGAGGTCCAAGAAGAGGGAACTCTGGAAGGCAGTAGCTTCAGTTTGGTAACCAGATTAAGCATTATAAGCAAGGATGCAATGCCTTTAGGTCAGTACGTTTAACATGCTGTAAGCTGCATGATGCCCTGCTAAGGGAAATTGTGAAAAAAACTAATATGGAGTCACGTAATTCATTAAGAGATTCAACACCTACTTTAGGCTTACAAGAGATTTAATGATGGAGCGGGTGTGATTGAAGTAGTCATATCAGCATGCGGGTAAATCAGTTGACGCCTTTGCAATGCGTTTGTATTGTCTGGCAGAATGTTGGAAGTACAGAGCTCCAAAGAACGACTTAATTACAGACCATGGATTGGTTAGTCTGATAGATGAGATGTCGTCACTTCTGTCAGTCCAAGGTAGATTTAATGCTGGAACAAACAGTCTACTTTGCTATGCTGGCAGAAATTTTTGCCATGGCCAAATCTTTAGGATCTAAGATGGTGCCAACACCATCACAAAAATCAGACAAATGCAGAAGCAGCAAGAATCAAAATCACTGACTGTGTCAGGGTAAATAAGATGTGACTCCAAACAGAATCACAAGGAATGTCCAGCAGGAGGAGCTGGTTGGGTCATTTCAGGGACCATTGTTCATGAACAGAACCATTATCACCTCTTAAACAAAATAAATATCCTGCAAGTGGAATACTTTCAGAGAAATAGAAATCACGTGACAAGGGAAAAGTTCAAGAAGTTAAAGAAAGAAGTCAAAAAGTGAACCCATCTTTGGCCACATCAAGGAGAGTCAAAACAGATTGCAGATAATCAACTTGGAGATGCAAGACCTTGAAACAAAATTGAGACTTAACTCAGGAGCAACTGCCTCAATGCTGGCAGACAGCTTTGCATGGTTGTAGTCTGCGTTGTGGGTAAATAACCACAAGTTACCTTTAATTCAGCTACTTATTAAAAAATCTTACAGACAATCAAGTACTGAAATAATGATTGAACCTTTAATGAATGTAGCAACGAAAATAAGACTCCTCAAGTAAGTTAGTTCGGCCTCACAGCTTGGTTTGGCTATAACCCGATTAAGGGCGGATTTAGCTATGATTCCAATGAATAATGTTTCTGGAAGTGCCCAGTGTTCAATCCTTGTGCAGTGCTGTTCTTCGAAGATCTGCTGCTGAATTGTCCTAGTGTTGGATTTTTATACAATTTCTTTCAAGTTTCTGGTGTGATGTTTTTGATGATTTGATAGATCTTTTCAAGCCCAGTATTGACTATACTTCTGGAGACCTCAAGTCTGCAGCTTGCCACCTTTTCAGAAGTAGCTCCCCTGTTCTTTGTTACATTCAGTGTTAGCTGTCAGTTTAAAACACAACTTTTCCTGCAATTAATCCCTTTACTTCAGGACGTTACTTCTGCAGGCAGTCTTAATTATCTATTTGTCACGAGGCAGCAGGTTATCAAGCAATATTGCGTGGGTTTCAGCCAGGTGCTCTGCTTTCCTCCCACAGTCCAAAGATGTGCAAGTTAGGTGGATTAGTCATGGTACATTACCCATAGAGTTCAGGGATGTGTAGGTTAGGTGTGTTAGCCACGGAAAATGGCAGGGTTACAAAGCTAGGATAGGGGGATAGGTCTGGGTGGGATGCTCTTCGGAGGGTTGGTGTGGACTTGTAGGGCTGAATGGCCTGTGTCCACACTGTAGGATTCTAAGTACTACCTCATCTCTCCTGGGAAACAGCTTGATTTTGTTGCTTCAACTCTTTCTTCCCAGCAATGGCTAGCTAGCATGTTACTTTTAATTCCTTCTTCTTGTCCCTTTCATTTCGGGAAGCAATCTATTCCAGAAAGAGTTATTGCTGATTCTTTCAATCCATGAATTTATTAAAGTTCTAAGGTTTACCTTGTCACATCTGCATGAAACAGACCAGCAAATACAAAACTCCAAGGTCCAGGAGGCACCTATCCTTTGATACAAGATCAAATCATCATAAAGTTTAGCCACAGAGGTCCAAATATCTGTGAAATATTATACATATTGAGTAATCAGAATACCATATTGCTGAGGAACAACGTATGTATGTGTTTAGGTATCTTAAAGAGAGTATATACAATAATTCAAGATGAAAACAGAAGAGAACTTTGGCAACATGCCAAAGTTGTTCAATGGTGTGGGCAAGCTGAAGTAAGAATATCACATTGCTCTTTAAGAAGTTACCAAACCCATCTGCTTTTACGGTCCTGGGAACATTCTTCGTCCTTTGACAGGCAAAGTAAAATCACAGTTACCATGATTGCAAGTGGAGTTATATTGTCACAGACAAAACTGACAGAATAGTGCTCAGGATTAGCAACCAATTGTAGGGCTGAGATTGGTGAGCGGAGCTGCGTTCTATTTTGGCTGTCGATTGTGGTCTTGCACAAAACCTGATGCCAATTGTGGTTTCTGGAAAATACTCTTGAACAAGGACTCAAGATTACTGATGACATTTATTGCATCATTCTGTGTGGTATTCTGTCAAAAGTCCATCATTTGGGATTCCTCTGCACCAGAGATTTTCTAATGGAAATGTCGAGAATCCTGAATCAGAAACAGGGAAACATCTACCATTTGTATGACATCCTAGTAGATGGTGAATCAGAAAGGGAACATAACAAGAGGGTCAGGGATCTGTTAAAGGCAATACTGAAGCAAGCCTTACACTGAATTAAAAATATCAATTCTTGAGAAAGACGACTACATTTTTAGGATTGTTCAAGAACAAGGAAGCGTGGCAGATCTAAAGAGGTGAAGCCATTGGTGATTTCTGACACCAAGATGCAAAAATGATGCACAGTGTTTCTTAGGCATGGTAAATCAAGTGGGAATGTTTATCTCCAACTTAACCAGTCTTAACCATAAGACAACTTTGGAAAGAAATGCAAGAAATGATATTGGAGCCAGGAACAGACTGCAGTTTTTGAAAGAATCAAATAGAAGTTACTTACTGCTAATGTTATAACATATTTCAAACTGGGCTTATTCACTATACTAATTGGAATGCATTGTCTCCAGAGCTAGGAGCAATCCTTAATCAAGTACAAAGCAAAGCACATGAAAGCTGGACTATTATGTCAGGATCTTTGATAGAGGTTGAACAAAGTATGCAACCATGGAGAAGGAAGTGTTCGCCCTTACATGGGGATGTGTAACTAAACATTTACTGACAACTGAGGGCAAACTCAATCAAATTAGAACCTCTTAGATCCAGCCAAATTAATGCAGCTTAAAATCTGTCAAGGAATACAAGATCAATTGCTAAAGAGGCACAATATACAAAAACAACACTTGACAATAGTGGAAGATTTATTGGTCTACACTCATGGAATGGTTACATCATTGTTGGTGCAAAGAAAAGTCCTGCTGAAACCCCAAGATGCACAACTAGGAGTCATGGAGTGCAGAACAAGATCACAGCAATCAGTGTGGTGCCCAGACATTTCAAAAGGCCGAATGCGTGCCACCCACAGCCAAGTGCCAAAAGAGCCAATGATTTCACCAAGATTTCTGCAAAGGTCATGGGAATGGCTAGCAATGGATTCGATTGATTTCACAGTGTGGGCATGTTTCATTCAACTACAACAGAGTGGGTGACCAGGGCACCAAACAGTGTCCTGTGATATAAAGTTTCCGTGATGTGGAGGTGCCGGTGTTGGACTGGGATGGACAAAGTCAGAAGTCACACGACACCAGGTTATAGTCCAAAAGGTTTATTCGAAATCACAAGCTTTTGGAACGCTTCTCCTTGTGATCACTTCACCTGACGAAGAAGCAACTCTCTGAAAGTTTGTGATTTCAAGTAAACCTGTTGGACTATAAACTGGTGCCGTGTGACTTCTGGTAAAGTTTCCAGGAAGAATTGGCATCAGGCAATGGAGCTCAGTTTATGAACAAAGATTCTGGAGGTTGGCATAAGCCAGGTGAAAAGTTTTTACACCATCTTCAGTTGAAAGGCAAGATGGAAAGAGCAGTCAAGGCTGTGAAGCTACTGACACACAAGAAACCAGAATGGGAATTCACTCAGTTTGGTTACATAGCAGCACCATTGAATCATGGGTATTCGGCAGAGGTATTGTTAATGGGGAGAAGGTTAAAAATGATGTACCGGTTTTAGAACACAATGTGAAGCCAAATATAACCTCTCGAGGTCACAAGTCGATAAAACAACTAAAGAGAAGACACAGCAAAAAGCAGCAAAGGTAGTATAATTTTAGACACAGGGTGGAAAATCTGCCCACCTTAAAGCCAGGGTAGAAAGCCTGATTCAGGAACATGAGATCGGGGGATGGTCATCAGGGAAACAGATCAACCAAGATGGTATATTGTCAGAATGCCCTTTGTAGGAGCAACAGGAAGACATGGATGTTATTCAAACCAAGAAATGAGACTATGATTATCACGTGTGGGATATTCTTATCTATAGCATTGCAGACCATATACCAAATGGTACAATTACTCCAGAAACAGTGCAACACAGACCAGTGATAATGATGAAATGATGTTAATGATTCTGCCAATCACTACAAATCTACTGAAGCAAGTGGAAACAAACACTGAAATAAATGTGGAGCAAGTGAAGAGAAACTGGAGGATAGGGAAGTGTAAGGTTAGAGGTGCGAAATGTGGTACAATGGAATTCATACAAATTATTATCATGAGGGGGGTGGCAATGGTCTAGTTGTATGATCACTGGACTCTTCATCCAGAAACCCAGGTAATATTCCAGGGACCCGGGTTTGAATCCTGCCTTGGCAATTGTTGGAATTTGAATTCAATAAAAATCTGGAATTAAAAGTCTGATGCCCGTCAATCCATCACCAATTGTTGGAAAAACCCATCTGGTTCATTAATGTCCTTTAGGGAAGGAAGCTGCCATCCCTACTGGGTCTGGCCTATATTTGACTGCAGATGCACAGCAATGTTGGTTGACTCCTAACTACCCTCTGGGCAATTAATGCTGGCCTAGTCAGCGACACACTCATCCCATGAATGAATTTTAAAGAACTATCTGATTACATGACTCTTACATCAGTAAGCGAGAGGACACCAGTCTAGAATAAGCATGTGAAGAGAGGGAGGTGTATTTGTAAATAAATATGTGTCACAGTATACAAGGAGTTGACGAGCCCTACTTAAGGGCCTTGAGATAAGGACCAAGCAGCCTGAGGCACCGATGATGAGCAGACACCTAGCAAACCCAGGTGTCCCAATGTGCAGGTAACAGTATTGCCGTAAGCACAAAATAAAGCAAATCTCACTCTCACTAAACATGAAGTGAAATTATGGTCTGGCCCACACTTCGTTCAGTGTGTGGTTTATTTATTGCCTTCTGAAATGGACTCGCAAGTGAACCAATTGCAAAAACCATTGCTATAAAGTATTGTACAGAAACGGGTCAACCAGGGTCCTGCTGATGTATGCTACACATGACTCTGCTCTCTAAGTTCATCCTGCCACTGAATGCACATGATCTTCTGTCTCTTCTTCCCTTTAAATATCTATATGTTCTTCATCAAAATGGTCTGCCATCCGTAATTGGTTGTTGAATGTAGAGTGTTGATGAAGGGTCATTCACTTGATTGGCTAGGTCGAGAAGTCTCTTGCTGGCAGTGAGCTCAGGGGTGGGGTCACCCAGACCTTTGCTCCCAAACCCCCCTTACTGCCTCCACCAGATGAAGTTCTGGGCAGAAGTGGATGAGTGCCAACTGAGGCCCTCTAGTGGCCAATTAAGGGTCAGTTAAGGGTCTCATTCTGACATCATTGGGCTCAGCTGGCTGAAAGTTGGCATGTTGTCATGTGTCAGACAGTGAGGACTGCTTGTCATCCAGGTTGGTGTGACAGTGGAGGCACCTCGATCAAAGTGCCTGGTCAAGAGATATCGGGAAGGTTTTCTTTTTACAAGAGGGGGTGCTTTGTTGGGAATCATCCCAACATCCTTATGTTCAACATTCCTGCCTGCTGTCACTAGCCTGAGAAACTCAGCACATATGTGGCCTGTGTTCTCCACTATCCACTCTGAGGATGACCTTCCAACAGCTTCCTCAGCCTCCTCAGTGATATTGCAAGGTTTGCCAGGCTCTTATTGGCCAGGCTGTTATTGGCCAGCTGTTCTCGCTATTGGATCTTCGGCCTCCTCAGGTCTTAGTTCCTTGATGGCCTCACAATTGCCTGATTAGCTGTAGTTTGGCCGAGCCTCCCGAATAGAGATTGTGGCTGAGGAGACCCTCAACACTACAACGAGACTGCACTCTTTAACTTTGTTTCTCTCTCCAGTCTACCCAGTGTTTTCTATGTTAATTTCTGATTCCTACCACCCAAAGTGCTCAGCCTTTCGACTATTGAAGTTTGTTTTCCAATGACAGATCCATTCTGCATGTTTATCCATATCTGACTGTATTCTGATGGCTTGTTGTGACATTGACCAGGCCCAAAGGACCCAAGGCGGTTTAAGGACAGTCAGCAGTGCACTCATTTCTTCTGCTGTTTTCTTTTTGAGTAGCAATCTGTAAGAATGTTTTCCTCTTTCTCTTCACAAGGTCCCGATGCTTGAAAAAGGAATAAAACTTCACGGGAAAAGAGTGCAGGATGACCTTCGACCTTTCCATGACCGGATGGAAGAATGTTTCAAACAGCTAAAACTAAAAGTGGAGAAGGAATATGGGTTAAGGGAGCTAGTAAGTGAACTAGAGTCACTGTAACCTTTTCTCAAGGAGTAACCCTTTCCTCATTATGCTTCCTAATACGTTCTGGGGTTACTGGGGCATGTCGGGGGTGGGGGGGGAAGTCAAAGCCCCCTCTCTGAACCCCAAAGTTTTCTACCTCCCTTTCCTGTTAAAAAAAAGGCTTATCTGTCCGTAGGTTGATAGTGACAAGTTTTGAATATGCTTAATTGCTGCCGAAATGATAGATTAGTTCAGCGCATTCACAGGCCTCAAGCCTGCCATCACCATGTTTGGTTTTGCTATTTATGAAGTTGTACTTGGAGATTTCTCAGCAGTAAGTCAAAATATTCATGTTAAATTTTGCTGTCTACTATTTTGGCAGAAGCCTTCACCTTTTTCATCATTCAACAAGCTTGTAATGGGGTAAAGGTTTGAAAGAAAGAAAGCAACTCATGAATTTATGTTGCTCTTGACCACCACCAGATGTTTCAAAGCACTTTGCAGCCAATGCAGTACTTTTTGAACCCTAGTCTTAGCATCATAGAATCCCTACAGTGTAGAAAGATGCCACTTGGCCCATCAAGTCTGTTCTGACCCTCCAAAGAGAATCCCACCTAGGCCCAGCACACCACTACCCCCCCCCCCCCAACCCCTAACACCACATTTCCAACAGCTAACCCACCTAACCTGAACATCTCTGGGCACTACGGTGCAATTCAGCGTGGCTAATCTATCTAACCTGCTCATGTGGGAGGAAACTGCAGCACCAGGCAGAAACCCACGCAGACATGGGGAGAACATGCAAACTCAACGCAGACAGTCACCAGAGGCTGGAATGAAGCGTGGGTCCCTGGCACTGTACAGCAGCAGTGCCACCATATCACCCAATGTAGGAAAAACAAACTCCCAGAAACTACAGTGTGACAACGACCGGGTTGAGGGATAACTGGTGGCCTGGACACCCAAGACAGTCACCCTGCCCTTTTTTTCCCCAAGAGTCAGATCTTTTAGCTGAGCAGGTAGATGTGGGGCCTCAGTTTAGTGTCTCATTCGAAAGATAGCAGCTCTGACCGTGCAACATTCCCTTGGTACTGGTTGGAGTAGAACTCCGACCCTTAAGCTGCTGACTCAAGTGCAGCAGTACCAACCCTGAACCAAGGCAGATCTATTAAGTACACCTTGACTTCTCACCTCTGTGTTCTTTCCTACATTTGTTCCAACAGCCAGATTTTGATGAAAAACGAACAAGCCGACCAAGGTCCATGCTGAGATCCTATCGTCAAGTGTCCATGATCTCCCTTTCCTCCCTCAATGCTGAATGCAACACACCAATCAAAGGGCCTGTTGACAGGTGAGACATAAGCACTGATCTCATTATGGATGACTCTACACACAGTTTATGAACATCAGTGTACACAGCAAGGTCTTTTACAACTTGAGACTGGAAAGTGGAGGACTGTCTATAGCTTTGCTCTCCTTTCTTGAAAAAGGAACTATGGGTACTGGGGACGGGGTGTGCAGAGGAGGTTCACTAGGTTGATTCTGGAGTTGAGAGGATTGGCTTGTGAGGAGAGATTGAGCAGTCTGGGACTATATCTACTGGAATTTGGAAGAATGAGGGAAAGATCTTATAGAAACATATAAAATTATGAAGGTAATAGATAAAACAGAACCAGGGAGTTTGTTTCCACTATTGAGTGAAACTAGGACTAGAGGTCAAAACCTCAAAGTAAGGAGGAGCAGTTTTAGAGCTGAGTTGAGGAGGAACTTCTTCACCCAAAGTATTGTGAACTTGTGGAATTTCCTTGCCCAATGAGCAGTTGAGGCTACCTTGTTGAATGTTTTTCAGGCAAACATGGATAGATTTTTGAACAGTAATAGAATTAAAATATTATGGTAAGTGGGTGGGTAAATGAAGCTGTGTCGGCAAAAAGATCAGCCATGATCTTATCAGATGGCAGAGCAGGCTCGAGGGGCCGGATGGCCTACTCCTGCTCCTAGTTCTTATGTTCTTACGTTCACTGTGCTGTCAATAGAATATACATTACTATGGGAACCACGTGTTATTTGAAAAAACCTTTATAGAAAAAAGGCTGCTAAAAATCATGAGGTTGAGGAGTTATTGTCGATGTAAATATTGACAGGATTGGAGAAATAGGACCAAAATAGTATCTAAAATAGGCAGCGCAAATCTTTTTCTTTCAAAGTCTCATGAATCTGTGGTCCTGAAAAGATGGTGGAAGCAGAGTCCTTAAATATATTAAGACAGATGTGATAGATTCTTGTTAATCAAGTGAGTGAAAGGTTTTTAAAGATAACCTCAAATCCACGTTTCTGGCTGTGTCGAGATAGCCATAATCTTCTTGAATAGATAAGCAGGCTCGAAGGTCCAAACATCCTACTCTTGCTCCTTCTCTGTATGTTAGTATGCAGACTTACTGCAGGTAACCATCACAGAGGGACTTCAGATCAAACTCAGGCTAGCTGATGTACAGTAAGTAGTCGAGACAGGGTGCTCGAGGCTGTGTTGTGTGGGTAGGCGGTGAGGTAGTTGAAAGTGTTGCTGATAGTCGGTAACTCTGGTGATAGGTGAGACATGCAAAACAGGAAGCTCCCTGCTTTGACGTGTATTGTGAATGAACTCATTTCCATCAAGGTCTGCCTGATTTTACCTGAACCTGGAAATGATGTGTGCACATCTGTGTTTTAATGCTTTCATAGAGCGATCATCCCTCTTCCCTGATCTTTTCCAAACTTTCCTTGATGGAGTTTTTTTTTCTATTCATCTGTGGGATATGGGCATCGCTGACTGGCCATCTTTTCTTGGCTCTCTCTAGTTACCCTTGAGAAGGTTGTGGTGAGCTGGCTTCTTGAATTGCTGCAGTCCCTCTGCTGTGAATTGGCCCACAATGCTATCAGGGAGGGAATTCCAGGATTTTAACCCAGCGATAGTGAAGGAACAGCGACATATTTCCAAGTCAGGATGGTGAATGGCTCGGAGGGGTACTTGGAGATGGTGGCGTTCCAATATATCTGATGCTCTTGTCCTTCTAGATGGAAGAGATCATGGGTTTGGAAGGTGCTGTCTGAGGATCTTTGGTGAATTTCTGCAGTGCATCTTGTAGATAGTACCCACTGCTGCTACTGAACGTCAGTGGTGCAGAGAATGAATGCTTGTGGATATGGTGCCAAACAAGCGGGCTGCTTTGTCCTACTTCTTGAGTGTTGTTGAGGCTGCACTCATCCAGGCAAGTGAGGAGTATTCCATCACACTCCTGACTTGTGCCTTCAAGATAGTGGACAGGCTTTGAGGAGTCAGGAGGTGAGTTACTCACCGCAGTATTCCCAGCTTCTGACCTACTCTTGTAGCCACTGTGTTTATGTGGTGAGTCCAGTTGAGTTTCTGGTCAATGGCAACCCCCAAGATGTTGATAGTGGGATATTCAGTGATGGTAACACCATTGAATGTCAAGGGACGGTGGTTAGATTGTCTCTTATTGGTGATGGTCATAGCCTGGCACTTGTGTGGCTCCAATGTCACTTGCCATTTGTCAGCCCGAGCAGCAAGTGACATTCGCATCACACATATGCCAGGCTATGACGATGGGGTTCCTGGGTTAAAGCAGAATTAAAGCCACTAGCCAAACCCCTCAAAGTGCTGTTTTCATCACCCAGCTTCGAAAAGGAGGAGTCAACACAGGGAAAATATTAGTTGTAAAAAAAATTGACAGAAGCTACTTTAACTAACACTGCCTTAGTAATGGGACTTGGGGGAGCTGACGGCATGGGTGGTATTATGGCTGGACTGTTAATCCATAGACCTAGGTAACGGTCTGGGGACCTGGGTTCAAATCCTGCTACAGCAGATGGTTGAATTTGAATCCAATAAAAATAAGGAATTCAGAGTTTCACAACAGCCATGAAACCATGGCCTGGGATTCCAACAGTGGGGTTGGGTTCTTAAGCCCAGAGCTGTGAAGTGGACTTTGTCTTTAAATTCTGATTTTTTTTGTCATTTATTACAATACCATGGAAGGACTGTTATTCTGAACTTTTCAATCTCTTTATTTTTCTGATCGATTATGACAATTTTATACTTCTGATGTCTGTAATGCTGTCCGGTTATTTCTTTATTTTCTAACGTTTTTCCTAAGAATGTTTACTCAAGAATCTGTACCTAGGCACCTTTGTACCTAAGACGACACCATAAGTGATGAATTGTAAACTTTTCACTGTAATCATGTGAGTATATTGCTGATTGTTGGGGAAAAACCCATCTGGTTCACTCATGTCTTTTCAGGAAGGAAACTGCCATCCTTACCTGGACATATGTCCAGACCTACAGCAATGTGGTTGACTCTTACCTGCATTCTAGGATAGGCAATAAATGCTGGCCTAGTCAGCGACACCCTCATAACAGAATGATTTTTTTTTAATTGCTCTCTGAAATGCTGTGGGCACTTATTTTTAATATTAAAGAATTTTTAAGTGTGCAAGGGTTAATGGTGTACTTAAAGAACCATACCTTAATAAACACTAATAGAATGCAAGTTAAGTTAGTTGGTGGCATGGTGGCTCAGTGGCTCAGTGGTCAGCACTGCTGCCTCACAGCATGAGGGACCTGAGTTCAATTCCATCTGTCTGTGTGGAGTTTGCACATTCTCCCTGAGTCTGTGTGGGCTTCCTCGGGTGCTCCAGTTTCCTCCCACAGTCCAAAGTTGTGCGGGTTAGGTGGGCTGGCCATGCTAAATTGCCCCATAGAGTCCAGGGATGTGCACTTGAGATGAATTAGCCATGGGAAATGTAACAACACAGGGGTAGGTCTGGGTGGGATGATCTTTGAATGGTCAGTCTGGACTCGATGGGCTGAGTGGCCTGCTTCCATACTGTAAGGATTCTATGTTGTGTCTTCAATGTGCCTTTCACCAGTTTGAGCTCACCACGTTAAAGACTGGAAAAGATATCCATATTAAGGCTCAGAAATTCTGAACTGAGTGAACTCAGCAGGATACTGAGTGTTTTGTTCTTACCACTTTTAAAAGGAGCTGAATAAATTCAATGCTTAGCTCATGCCAGTGTTCTCTTTGTTTCTTCAAGCAGTGTGGTTCCTGACAGCCCCAGGCCAAGGACGCCAATCCTTAAATCTGAAGAAAAGGCTCCAGACCGAGCTATCAAAGAGGAAGGGGAGGTTAAACTGAGGAGGGAGAGGAAGAGACAGAAGAGAAGTAGCGTGGTGTTTGCAGACAGCAAGACAGAGCCTTCAGACACCAAACGGGTAAGCAGCATAAAAAACCTAATGAGTGGAAAACATGATAAAGCAAAGAATAGCTAACACATTGATACCGGTGTACCTGGCTCTGAGCTGGATACTGGCATCTCTGCTTGTTTGGAATAGTTCTCAGTATATCGCAGATATTTACAGACCAAAATTTGATGCAGTTTAGTATAATAGAGCCCCACAAAGCAGGGCCACACCACACCTATCACTGAGCGTCCACTTAGAGTCATAGAGATGTACAGCACGGAAACAGACCCTTCAGTCCAACTTGTCCATGTTGATCAGACATCCTAAATTAATCTAGTCCCACTTGCCAGCATTTGGTCCATATCCCTCTAAACCTTTCGCAGTCATGTACCCATCCAGATCCTTTTAAATGTTGTAATTGTACCAGCATCCACCACTTCCTGTCGCAGCTCATTCCATACATGCACCATTTCTCAACCTCCAACATGAAAGTGTGGTTTCTGAGCTCCAAATTACATTTAATTTGTGAATTAAAGTTTCATTAATGAACTCTGTCTCCTCATGCAAATCTAAAGTGCTGGCTTGAAGAGACTGTGTTACTTGCAATCACCAATGGGATTGATGAGTGAATAAATAATTTACAGTTCATCAGTGGTATATGAAACCCACTGAAACTTCAGTGTGGGCAGAATTCCCCAGCTTCATGTTCTGTTTGATATCTGCAAGCTTCTCTTTTGATAATGTGTGTACGGACATCAAAATAAAAGGGGAAATACTAGCAACGCTTAAAAACACAGCTGGGTTTGGCTTGATCTTAACCAGTTCCTACTGGATTGAATTAGACCACAGCTCAAAACAAGTGTGTCACTCTGACACCACAGTTTTATTGCTGTGTGAAATGAAGAGGCAACACGTTGGTGAGCTGGCTGTCATTAGTGCATCATGGCTGTAGATTCTCTCTATATCCAACTTGTGCTGCACCTACTTTGGAGATGTATCTTGGCAGTTTATCTACAGAGCTTCACTCTGAATTCAACCCTAATTGTACCTGCTCTAAGGGTGTTTCATGGGACATTGTAAAGGAAGTTTTACTCTGTTCTGTACACCTGTCCTGAGGGTGTTTTATAGGCTATTGTAAAGGGTGCTTTACACTTTAACCAACCCATAGTGTACCTGCCCTGGGCATGTTTCATGGGACATTATAGAGGGAGCTTTACTCTGTATCCAACCCACGCTGTATTAACCTGGTGTGTTAGTATAGGGAAAGCTTAACACTGTATTTAACTTCTGCTGTACATTCCATGTGAGTGTACAATGGGACAGTGTGGAAGCAATTTTATCCTTTGCCTAACACAAGGGTGATGCTTTGAGTTGTGAAAGTCTACTCTGTCTAACCGATGCTATATCTGGTTCAGGAATATTTGAAGGGAACAGCATGAAACCAACTAACATGTACCTAACTCCATGGTTTGAATTTGGGAGTGTTTAGTATGAGACTAATTGTCTGAATAATTTTTTTTTAATTCCTTACGTTAATGGCTGCATATATTTCCCCTACACTGTAATGCTGGTTCGTGAAATTTTTGTTTTTCATCATTTCCAGCTGTCAAGGAAACAGGAGTTTCGGAGTGATACCAACCTGTCAGACCAAGCCGAGAAACGCCCATCTTCTGTGCTGAAGCAGATGAGCTTTGCCAGCAGATCAGTGCCAACAATCCCAGGTAGTGTGTGGGAAAACTGCAGGAAGTGTTCAAGATTACAGTAAATATCTCAGCTTTGTCCTAGGGATGTAGGAATTGCTGTTCAGAAAAAAAGAACAGAAACGATTCAGTTTACCTTCTCTGTGATAGTTGATGTGTTGCATTGTAAATGACTCATCACAGGAATGAATCAATCAGTTCACACAGTGACATCAGAGGAGGAATGTTCTCCTCAGTGCTGAAGAGTTTTGGGAATCACACATTCTAAATCACCTCTATTCTCTTAAACATTCTCACTACTCCCGTGATGTATCCCAGTTATTCCCACTAGCTGATCTAAACCTGATTGCATTTCAAGCAGTGAGTTCTCTCTCTCAAATCATTATCAGTCCATCTAGATTTGTCCAAACTTAAACACCCTCAAAGAACTTGCTTTTTAACACTTACATCGAGGAATAAATGTTGGCCAGGCATGGATTGAGAATCCATTGACAGACAGGAAACAGAGTGGGAGTAAATGGGTCTTTTTCCCAGTGGCAGGCAGTGACTAGTGGGGTAATGCAAGGACCCAGATAGGCAAGGTATATATATGAAGGAACCAAATGCAACATTTCCAAGTTTGCTGACAACACAAAAACTGGGCAGGTTTGTGAGTTGTGAGAGGATAGGAAGCTTCAAGGTGATTTAGACAAGCTCAGTGAGTGGACAAACACATGGCAGAGGCAGCACAACGTGACGGAGTGTGAAGTTGTACACTTTGGTGTGAAAAACAGAAAAGAAGAATATTATTTAAATGGTGATGTATTGGGAAGTGCAGATGTCCGTAGGGATCTGGGTCTCCTTGTACACCAATCAATGAAAATAAACAAGCTGGTGCTGCAAGCAATTAGTAAAGAAATGATAGATAGGCCTTTATGACAAGAGGATTTGAGTTTAGAAGTAGGGAGGTCTTACTGCACTCATGCAGAGCCTTGCTGAGATTACGCCAACCGGGAGTATTATTTGCAGTTTTGCTTCTGCTACCTAAGGCAGGATATGCCATAGATGGAGTGCAGTGGAAAGTCACCAGGCTGCCATGGGAAATGGCAGGATTGTCCAGTGAAGACAAAGTGCTTTGACTGGGCCTGTATTCACTAGATTATAGAAGGCTGAGGAGTGATCTGATTGAAACATACAAAATTCAAATAGACCTGGAGAAAGTAGATGCAGGAAGGGCATTTTTTCTGTTTGGGGAGAGTAGAACTAGGGAACATAGTTAATGGATAAGGAGTGGACTATTTAGGATTGAAATGAGGGTAGTAAACCTGTGGCATTCTCTACCACAGAAGGCTGTGGAAGTAATGGAATGAAATAGATAAATGTTTAGATTTTAAAAGCATCAAGTAATATGGAGAGGAAGTAGAAAATGGCTTTGATATTGAGGATGAACCATGACCATATTGAATGGAACAGCATGTTCAAAGAGATGAATAGCCTACTCCTGCTCCAAGTCTGTATGCTTCTGTGCTCTTCTTCAAATTAGGTCTAGCTTTCATATCTCCCAAAAGACACCACCATCACACTGAAGTATCAGCTTGAGTCACCGAAATGGGGTTTGAACTCATTGCTTTCTGTCTCCAAGTCTGACCAGCCTGACTTGGAAACATATTGCCTTTCCTTCAGTGTCACCAGGTCCCAATTGTGGAGCTCCCTTCCAGACAGTACTGTGGGAGTCACTATACTCTAAAGGACTGCAGTGGTTCAAGAAGGCAGTTCATCCCCTTGTCCAGGGCCCTTAGAGGGTGGGACAATAAATGCTGACCCTGCCAGTGATGCCCAGATCCTGTGAATGAATAAAAATAGAGGAGTGCTAACCACTGAGCCATAGTTTATACCAGGGCTAATCCGTCATAAAGCAATGCTGTACTACAGTGCGAAACTCCGAATAACCAATACTGCTGATGCACACGAATACAAAAGCAAAATATGGTGGGTACTGAAAATCAGAAATCAAACCAAAAAACAAAGTCATCTCAACCTGGACCATTAACTTACTTTGCCTCCACAGATAAACACGGAAACATATCATAAGAAATAGGAGCAGGAGTAGACCATCTGTCTCCTCGAGCCTGCTCCGCCATTCAATAAGATCATGGCTGATCTTTTTATGGACTCAGCTCCATTCACCTGCTTGCTCACTATAACCCTTGATTCTACTACTATTCAAAATTCTATCCATCCTTGCCTTAAAAATGGTCAATGAGGCAGGTCTCAACTGCTTCACTGGGCAGGGAATTCCACACATTCACAACCCTTTGGATAAAGAAGTTTCCCCTCAACTCAGTCCTAAATCTGCTTTCCTTTACTTTGACACTGCTGTGTAGTTCTAACGTGTTTCATTGTTTTTTATTGCTCTGGCCCATTGTTTTTAAATACACCCGGAAGCTGACAATTTGCTCAGAAAAGAGGGTATTTCCCTGATAACTTTCCCTTTCTCGAGGATTGATGTCTTCAACATGTCTCAACCCTTTCCAGGTTTGATTTTTGCTGTGGCAAATGGCGGTGAAGACCAAAACCTTGACCAGAATGCACTGAAAAGGATGAGCCAGCCGACATTTATGCTGTCCCTCGATGAAGATGACGAAGAGAGAAAGACCCCTCCCAAAAGTAAAAAAGCTTCCTTCTTTAAGAACCGAGTAAGTGATGTTTTGGACCATATTGGTGGATTTTTTTTGTTTTAGGCAACGTATGATTGAGGATCTAGGCTGGTACCAATTTGCTGCCATGATGCAAATTCACTCCAAGCGCAGCAGGGTCAGATCCCAATAAAATAATAGGGCAGGGGGAGAGGAGGGTGATCTCTCTCGGGGGTTCAATGTGCTGCTATGCCTCTGATAGTGAATCATGGCACCCAGAAAGATGCCAGCTTTTTTAGGAACAATGATAGGTGTAAACTGTTCCACCATTCAGTTAACTTATGGTTGATCTGTACCTAATCTCCAACTACCCATGTTTGATCCATCTCCCATATAGTTCTTACTGAGCTAAAATCTGTGAATCTCAGTTGGCTTTATTTTCAGTTATCCCACAACACGGGAATTGTTTTTCGGAAGAGTTTCCTTTACGTGAAAACCTGATTTCTGATCAGACTCCAAAAGTGGCTTAGCTCCAACTTGAACTCAGCTAATGTGGAACAAAAACAGAAATTGCTGGAAAAGCTCAGCAGGTCTGGCAGCATCTGTGGTGAGAAATCAGAATGAACATTTTGGGTCAAGTGACCCTTCCTCAGAACACAGGTTAATGTGGATTCCCTCGCCATAGCTTCTATCTCCTTTTTCAAATTACTTTATCATTTCAAATTCTTCAACGAGATCGCAGTCTGTCTTCTAGACTTGATGGAATACAAGCCACATTTATGCGGCTTGTTCTCATAATGTAATCCTAATCTTGAGAGGCAACTGGAGATGCTGGTGGGGCATTTGGGCATTTGGTACAAAATTCCACCAGGATCGCTCTCCAGTACTGTCCCATCTCCGAGGGGAGGGGAGCAGTCTGCCAATGGATTCAAAAACTGACTCCCCAAGAGTGGGCAAACCAATTGAGACAATCCAAGCCACACCTAAAGACCATTATTTCCACACTGTCAGATGGGAACCCTCCACTCAATCTGGATCCCACGATAAATGTGGAGGTGTCCTGAGGTCAGAAATTGCTCTCCGCGCCTCTATAACACTGCCACACGGCTGCAACAATGAAAATTCATTCAGGAAGATGGTCTGATCCTGCAATTCTGATATATTTAACAGTGCCAGGGCTTCCACGACAGAACCTATTACGTCTCTTCAGAGAGGTTCAATTTTGAGACCACGTTATGCTCACCTTTTGCTGATCAGCAACACTCACTTTTCCCTATAGAGCTGTCCGTCAGTGAATGCAGACACAGAGCGTTACTGGTACAAGATCACCTCGACCTGTGAACACTAGACACCATCAGAAAGGGCACCAGTCCTTGATTACTTTCCAATTCCAGTATATTTTGTCTCTTACGATTCTGACGAATCTATTCTGCATTCCTCTAACGTTAGCATACCCTTCCCGAGGTACAATGCCCAAAATTGAAACCCCTAGACTATACTCCGTTAACTAATTTCACCTGAAGTGGTAGAGATGTTATAATTCAGTATCCTTAAGTTAGCAAATGGGGTACATTGACCAGGATTCTAGCTTGTGACCACTATCCAGTGTGCAGAAATTAGGTCAAGACAGTGGTCAGATTAGGCACAGCATTGTACCAAATCCTTGACACCCCTTTCCCCAGTTCACATAGAGAGCGAGGGTGGCACATGACAACATTGAATACAATGAGGAAAAGAAAACTTCAAGCCTAAATATAGACGACTGAGGAGATTAATAATACATGTTCTGAGGAAGGGTCACCGGACCCGAAACATTCAGTCTGATTTTTCTTCAGAGACGCTGCCAGATCTGCTGAGCTTCTCCAGCGACTTCTGTTTTTGTTGTCGTTAATAATACAGTTGATGATTTCCAAATGGTATTCAGCAGAATGAACCGACCAGAACAGCATGATCTCTGCACTCAATGGCGTCAACCGATGAGTGTTTCATGTTGTTCTTGTACTTTGTTTGACACGTCGTCAAGGCTGGGCTCAAAGCCGAGGCTGCATGCCAAGCTCTAGACCAACTCTGCCAGGAGTCGTGCTGACTTGGAGCCAGAAAGAGTCGTCTTTTGTGGCGCCAGTCTGAACCTGTCCAGGCCATTTTACAGCCAGCTCCCTGTCAACTGGCACAAGATCATACACACGTCAGGAACAGCATCTAAGTAGGCACCATGCCCCGGTCTCCATAGACTGATGCCAATCCTGCACGTCTGATGGAAACAGGCTGTTAAAATGGCCACAACAACTGACCTATTGCATTCCTATCGCTTGGAATTTTAACTCGTCTTGAACAGGCAAATGGGGATTCATTAAAAGGCAGTGGGACTAAGTTTTAATGATGTAACATGCACAGAGTCTGGCTGTAAATTGAATTCCATGAAGAAATCATGTTTTACCCCAACAGTCCCAATTTGTGACAAACACGAGCAACTCCACAAAAGACCCAGAAAATGCATTAATTTCCCTTTTGTCTTGGGTCTCCTTGTGGACTTGTAGGAGCAAACGTGTTCCACAAGGAAGCCTTGGCAGTTCCCTGCCATCAGCTTTCCTCCTGCTCCCTGATGTCTTTCTAAATCATACTTCCAGTTGTGTAGTGACAGATATGGGAGCTGGACTGTTAGGTCCTCTCATTCCCCCAAAGGTGGCAACCTCCTGTCACACCATTTCCCAATGTGTTCACATAGGTACGTGAACAATGCAGGAGTGACCTGGATAGTTCAGATGGTTGAAGCAGATAGTACTTGATGCATTTAGGGAACGGTGTGGTGGATACATGCAGGGCAAGGGCACCGAGGGATGCAGGAGGAAAGGTGGGCAGACACTCATGTGGAATTCAATCCTATTGGTCATAATTGGCCTTGTTCATTTAATAGAATCCTTACAGAGCAGAAAGAGGCCATTTGGCCCATTAAGACTGCACCGACCCTCCAAAGTGCATCCACCCCAATCCTGTAACACAACATGGGGTTTTTGTCATGGCTAACCCACCTAATCTGCACATCTTTGGACTACAATGGGGAAATCAGTGTCTCATATCATAGAATCCCTACAGTGTGGAAGCAGGCCATTCAGCCCATAGTAGCCCTCCAAGAACGTCCCATCCAGACCCAGACCCTACCCTATGCCGGCATTTGCCACCCCAGACAATTTAGTGTAGCCAATCCACCGAACCTGCACATCTTTGGACTCTGGTGAGGAAACCAGAGCGCACCCATGCAGACATGGGAAGAATGTGCAAACTCCACACAGACAGTCGCCCGAGGCTGGAATCAAACCCAGGTCCCTGGTGCTGTGAGGCAACAGTGCTAACCACTGAGCCACCATGTCAACTTGTGTCTGTGTGTTAACTTCTATATAATTGCCAGTGTCTCAGCCTTGGTTGTTTTGTTTTGTTTTTAATAGTGCTGAGCAGATGATATACATTTGCAATCAAAATTCTGTTGTCTTGTTATTTCCTTTGTCTTCATCTGTGCGTCAGAAATCTAACAACAGGCTTTCTTTTTATCTCCGCCATCATTCAGCTGACTTCTAAGAGTGGTGAGGACAGCAAGTAGCCTGGAGATGAGCTCTCCTTCGTCAATCTCAGGGGAGGGTCGTTGGAGTAGAGAGCACAGCTCCAAGTGCTGAAGATGTGATGGGAGGGCCTCCTCAGTTACAGCAGTGCAAACAGTAACTATTCGATAATTCCTTGCCACACACACACACACACACACACACACACTTCTTCCGACGCACGAAATGCTTCTTCTGTTCCTCAAAGCCCTGGTTTTCCATTACAACAGTAAGTTCTGATCGAATTTTCAAGATTAAAGCCTGAACACTTCTGGCATATTTTGACTCCTCACCCCAAAAGTTGGCAAAAAATTGCAGCAGCAACGGGGCAAATAGAATTGCTCACTTATACATTTGCAAGGAACAAACTCCTCCAGCTCTTGGATTTTGCAGGGTGAAACCTCAATGCAGTTTCTTCACCTTAATTTCTGAGTCCAGAAATTGCCGATGTTAATATGTTGCAATGCACTAATTAAAATTATACCATCAGACTGAGGGTGTGCTGGTATTTTTGTAGCCTTTGTCTGTCTGTATCCGATTTTGAGAAAACAGCATCAATGCCCTGTTCAGCCAACTCAATAGTCAGACCAAGCAGCTGGCCACCTCATGTTGTATCATGACAGGTGAGGCTATTCAGCCCCTTTTGGTCTTTGGATTATATTTCATCTCCACTTGTACACCTTTGCTCCATAACCCTAATCGCCTTATCAAACGAAAACCTGGCCAATCTCAGTCTTCAAATGTTTATTGACTCCCATTCCCACACCTTGTAGGAGAAGAGAATTTACAGGTGATTTGGTAGTGGGTAAAAAGCCATTTGGTTGCGTGTGAGAAAGAAAAGAGAATTTAGAATCCACCAGCCCTTTGTGAGAAACAATGGCTTCTTAATTTACCTCTTCAATGGCCCAGATCTAAATTTAAGGTCATGTTCCTTTGATCTCAATGACTCCAATGGTGGAAATAGTCTTTTCGTATCTATTATATCAAATTATTTTAACATTTTTAAACGCCCTTGATGACATAATCTCTCAAGATTTGATAATAACAAATTGCAAGTCTGATTCATGCCAGCTGCCTTTGTGCGTTAATCCTCTAAGTCCTGTAGAGGGAGAAATCATGGAAATACCATTTCATTTGATGCCCACCTGAGACACCAAACAACAGAGAATGACAAAGAGGAGAATTGCAGACACACAGATTCTGGTGGAGCTGTGTTGCTGTTGGGTGCTGAAACCTTGGTTGCTTGTATTGGGAAGTACAATCAATGGAGGGAAATCCGAATGCAGCACTACCAAAGTGTTCAGGCATCTCAAGTTCATGGCCAAGAATCAGGATATTTCACAGGACCTTTCTCACCAAGACCAGGGCCAAGGCCAGGAGAAATGGAATAGGTGGCAGGCCTCTCCTGGACTCAATCCAGGTGGCACCAAAATGAAAGCGGGCGATTCCCGACACAGAAGTGGCCAGTGGAAAGACTTTCTCATTGTATTAGCACTGCATTGGAGTTTTAAAAACATCGCTCATATTCTTCCTGCCAACTTATCTCCCAGTACCTCACCCCAAGTTCCTTTATATCCTGAAAGGCAACTTATGCCCTACTGTCCAACCTCCCTGATCCTTGCTGGTTGAATGGCCAACTCAAATACCTTGTCCTACTCCCTGGATGCTCGTTGTGACCTCGTAGAGGTTTGTAAATTCATGATGGGTAGAGGTAAGATGATTTACAAGTGTCTTTTCCCTAGGGTGGGGGATTTCAAAGCTAGGGAGCATATTTTAAAGATGAGGGGAAAAGGATTTCAAAAAGACCAAGAGGTTTTTTTTTGACATGGCAAATGGTTCGTGTATGAAATGAACTTCCAGAGAAAGTGGTGGATGTGGGTACAGTTATAACTTTTTAAAGACCTTTAGATAAGGTATGTGAATAAGGAATGTTTGAAGGGATATGGGCCAAGTGCAGGCAGGTGGGACTAGTTTAGTTTGGGATTATGGTCAGCATAGACTGGATGGACCAGTCTGTTTCAGTGCTGTATGACTCTGTGACACCTTTGCCAGTGCCTACATTGTGGACTCTTCCAGCTGGAAAGCTCTTAATGCCTCCCTTTTCTCTCCTCATCTTTGCCTACAAGATCCATTGACTTGGCAGCTGTGAGCTTATTTTAGCTTATTGTCATAATGGTTGTGATGGAAACCTGGTTGAGAGGTGATGGCATCTCTCCGCTAACGTAAGATATCCCACCTGGGTATAAAAGCCACAATTTATTCTGTATAGACTTCCGTTGGTGTGTCTTTTATCATTGAAAACATACCTTGATTTTTTATTTCCCATTATTCTTCTAGTACTTTTTCTACCGTTCTCATATTGCAAACCCACCCCCACCTCCTGGACCTCTAACATCCACTGAAACAGCAAACCGCATAAAAATATTCTCGCTGTGATATCTTCACTGCATTCCTCCCTCATCCTCTCCACCAAGCAGCATCTCATCCTCTGTGACTTCATTCTCTATCTGATCTCATGTTGTCTATCCTTTGAGTTCACTCCCATCTTTGCTTCACCGCGTTTTCCATGTGCACTTCGCAACCCATATTCATGGCAATCCCATTGAGCTTTCCGTGTCGCATGCTTAATTACAGATCAGGCCAAGTCTTTCTATTATTCTCCACCCACCTTTTTCTTCCTCATCCTACTTCTTTCTGTACCTGTCCCTGAATAAATTCTCTTCCAATTAACTTACACCAAACTTTCAAACTCACAACTCTCCTTGACTCTCTATTCATGACGACATTTCTGTATCTATCCAGCCCTTACCAACATTTAAATTATTACTCTGTCTCACCTTGTTCGTTCCATTTGGTATGGTCCTTATTTCCATTCCCTCGAGTGAGAACCTTCCGGCTTTGTTACAGAGGATAACTAATTTAACCATCAATCAAATCTAACTGGACCAGATAAAGCACAATGAGATCTTACCGTCAATAGGAAATCCTGTGCACCATACCAGGATTATCCTGAGTGCAACCTGAATGTTTTTCTTTGCTGCAAATTGTCTTCTTCAACTCCATTTCCTTCTCCATGATGCCCTCTGCTGTTACGTCTGAGAATATATCCAAAGGGCTGATGGACTAAAATCTAGACTTTCCAATCCTCCACCTCTGCCACCCATATCTTTTTCCCTGGGATTTGTATCCTTCTCTGGTTTTTTTTTCTTCTTTATCCCTTTCTCTCTAAATGTGAGGAGTTGCATTTTGGTCAGGCCAATCAAGGCAAGACTTATACAGTTAGTGGTAGGGTAGTGGGCAGTGTTGGTGAACAAAGACACCTTGGAGTGCAGGTTCATAGTTCCATGAAGACAGAGTCGCAGGTTGTCAGGGTAGTGAAGAAGGTAGTTGGTACACTTGCGTTTATTGGTCAGTGGATTGAGTATAGGAGATGGGTTGTCACATTGCCACTGTACAGGACATTGGTTGGACACTTTTGGAATACTGCATTCAATTTTGGTCTCCCTGCTATGGGAAAGATGTGTTAGAAAAAAAAATTACAAGGATGTTGCTGGGATTGCAGGGTTTGCGCTATAGAGAGAGACTGAATTATTTTCCCTGGAATGTCAGGGGCTGAGGGCTGACATTATAGAGATTTATAAAATTATGAGAGGCACGGATTGAGTGAATAACCAAGAAACAACACAGTATGGAGCTGGATGAACACAGCAAGTCAGGCAGCATCAGAGGAGCAGGAAAGTTGACGTTTTAGGTCAGGACCCTTCTTCAGAAATTCCCGACCCGAAACATCAACTGTCCTGCTCCTCTGATGCTGCCCGACCAGTTGTGTCCCTCCAGTTCCATACTGTGTTGTCTCTGACTGCAGCATCTGCAGTTCTTGCTAATTCTGGTTGAATAACTAAGGTCTTTTTCACAGTGAAAGGGAGTACCAAACTAGAGGGCATAGGCTTAAGGTGAGAGGAATTTCTTCAGCTAGAGGATGGTTAATCTGTGGAGCTCTTGCTGCAGAAGGCTGTGGAGGCCAGGTCATTGAGTATATTTAAGACAGAGATAAGTTCTTGATTAGTAAGAGCATCAAGAATTACAGAGAGAAGACAGGGGATTAGGGTTGAGAAACATATCAGCCATGATCAATTGGTGGAGTAGACTTGATGGGCCAAATGATGTAATTAGGTTCCTATACCTCACAGTCTAATGCAGCCCTCTGCATATAATCAAAAAACACAACTTCAGTTTTCACCACCTCAACATTCGAAGTCTCTACCTTGTCAGGCTGTTTGTTTGGCGTTCAGTACTGAATGAGCAGAAATATACTCCAACTAAATATTGGATAAAAACAAACCATTCTGCACCACATTTCCCTTCTCTGGCTACCTTATCTCTGCTTCTGCCTGGCAAATGTCGGAGGATGAAGCAAGCTGTTCATGACCTAGGATCAAAGTTGGCCCTGAGTTGAGCTTCCAGCCGTATACCCACATCGTCATTAAAACTGCTCATGCCCTTTTATTTAACACTGCCTATTGTTCTGAGGAAGGGTCACGGGACCCGAAACGTTAGCTCTGTTTTTTCCTTCCCAGATGCTGCCAGACCTGCTGAGCTTTTCCAGCAACTTCTGTCTTTGTTCCTGCCTATTATTGGCCTGGCTGCAATATATCTGTTACTTCCTTTAGTCCTGCATTGTTGGTCAGTCTATAACTGTCACCTGTCTGGAATTTACTCCATAAACCTCTCTCCCTGTCCACCTTTCAGATCTCTTTTTAAACCCACTCATTCAGATTTTGGTCATCGCGTTCTTTCAATGAGGAACTTGGAGGCAAAGCCTTCGCGACACATTTGAAGTCCTTTACTCCTGAAAAGGGACGTTACTGCTGCTGTTGAAGGAGTACTGATGGTCCCAGGGGAGTTGAGCTAAGAATCTATGTATGTGGGGCAGGGAAGGATTGAGGAGGTGTCTACATAACCTGGGATTAAGATCCCATAAAATGCACCTGTGCAGCCAATTCGTCAGAACGTCATTAGTATTTTCCAGCAAACAAATTGCCTATTGACGTCATATATGATAAGCTTGGATTAGATCGGTAAGATCAAGGAAGTCATCATCTCTCAAAGGTATAACAGTAACGGCACCTTGTGTTTATTTCACATATATACAGACTGGGGGTGGGGAATAGGATCAAGGGATAGCCATTGAAGCAGACAGTGTCTTCCTTCACACAAACTAATTTCTCCCCAGTTCTGAGTGCAGAAGTTGGGACTGTGTTGCCATTTTAAAGGGAAGTTATGTGGCGTATAGGCTGGCTGGTGCGAGTCCTGTTTATTTGTCACATCAAACCTAGTCACTACATGGGTCACTTGTTACTGCAGTTTGATGGTCTCTCAATTCATCCCACAACATTAATCTGCTGCAAGGAATTCTCTATTAACCCTTTCAATTCATGGAATAGTTGAATCTTACAGAAAGAAGCCACGTGACCCAATCATTTCTGTGCTGCCTCCTTGAAAGAACTATTAATCCCACTTCCATGCCTTTTTCCTACAACCCTGCAATTTTCTCCCCTTCTAATATTTATCCAGACCCTATTTTGAAAGTTATCATTCCACCCTCTCCAGCAATCTAATCTCAATTATATCTTGCTCCGTAAGAAATACGTTCTCTCTATTTCACCTCCTTGATGAATTGAAATATGAATGCAGATTACCCACCAGGGAGACATAGTGGGCTCATAATCCAGAGGCCCAGGCTAATGTTCTAGGAGTAGTTGTTCAAATCCTGTCCATCAGAGCAAGGTTGGATTCAATTAATTACAAAATGAATTGAATGCTCGCCTTAGTCGTGTGATAATGAGACTACCATTGACTGTTGTTAAAACACAAACTCATTCACTGAAGTCCTTCAGGTAAGGAAATCTGCTGTACTTACCTGGTCTGGCCTGCATGTGACTTCCAACACACAGCTATATGGTTGACTCTTAACTACTACCCAAAGCTGAGCAGCAATTGCCACTTATGCCCCTTCCCTTGAACTAAGAAAGAAAATGCTTTTCCCAGTTTCTCCTCATTCCTGCTATCTAACCTCTTCTTCATATTCTGCAAGATCTTGCCAGATGTAGCATTCCTGCACTGTAGCATCGATAGAATAGCCAACATACAATTTTCCAAAAGAAATGGGCATTATCCCTCAATCCTCTCAGTGATTCTGACTCTCTCTGTGCCTGTCCCACTCCATGCACGGTTTCTCTAGTTTGGTGCAGGTAATTCATTTCGCTGGTTGTTCCCAGCTTAGCTTTAGTAAAGAACATCAGTGTCGGCCACTTTGTGGCTGACATGTCACAGAGGGAAATGTGGAAAGAATTAATGAATGGGCAGAAACAGACTTTCCGACAGCATCACAAAACATTGCAGCAGGTACAATCAATAAAATTAGTTTTTATTTCTCTGGACACTAGTAATAGAATTTGTTTCTAAACCCTCAGAATATTTGGGGGGTAAATGTTTCACATTAATGTCCAAGGATTGCTTTCCGCTCGTTAGGAATACATATTTGTAAACTATGTTTGTAACAAATCAAACCCCTTATGCAGATTGTGTAGCCATTAATTGATTGATGTCATAGCAGATAAGGTTCCTACCTAGATAACAAGGTGTAGAGTTGGATGAACACAGCAGGCCAAGCAG